>RJWM01005602.1:0-90497 GCA_004363535.1 Dasyprocta punctata
CCACCTCGTCTTTGACAAAGGGGCCAAACATGTACATTGGAAGAAAGATAGCCTCTTTAACAAATGGTGCTGGAAAAACTGGCTTTCTATATGCCGTAAACTAAAACTAGATCCATGTCTATCACCATGCACTAAAATAAAGTCAAAATGGATCAAAGATCTGAATATTAAGTCAGAGACACTAAAGTTACTAGAAGACAAAGTAGGTAAAAATCTTGATGACATAGGAGTAGGTAGAGTTCATGAACAAAAATCAAATTGCACGGGAAACACTTCCCAGAATCAACAACTGGGATCTCCTCTTACTAAAAAGTTTTTGCATGTCAAGGGAAATCTCCAACAGAGTGAAAAGAAAACCCACAAACTGGAAAAATGTCTTAGCCAATTGTCCATCAGACAAAGGACTTCTATCTAAAACATATAAAGAATTAAAAGAAATCAGGCCCCTAAAATTCAAGGACCTAATCCAAAAATGGGCATACGAGATGAATACACACTTCTCAGAGAAAGAAATACAAATGGCAAATAAATATATGAAAAAATGTTCAACATCAGTGATCATTCGGGAAATGCCAATTAAAACAACATTGAGATTCCATCTCACTCCAGAAAGAATGGCCAAGGTTAAAAAATCAACCAACAACAAATGCTGGAGGGGTTGTGGGGAAAAAGGAACTCTTTTCCACTGTTGGTGGGAGTGTAGACTGGTGCAACCATTGTGGAAATCAGTGTAGAGAATCCTCAAGAAGCTAGGATTAGAGATCTCATTCAACCCAGCTATCCCACTTCTGGGCACTTTCTCAGAAGAATTGAAAACATCATACCACAGTGATATTTGTTCACCCATGTTTATAGCAACCTAATTTGTAATATTCAGATCTTGGAAACAACCCAAGTGACCATCCATCAACGAATGGATAAAAAAGATGTGGTATTTTTATACAGTGGAGTAATACTCAGCTATCAAGAAAGATTGCATTGAGACTTTTATAAGTAAATGGACATGACTTGAGACCATACTCATAAGTGAGATAAATCAAACCCAAATGTGTAAATACTATATTGTCTCCCTAGTGTAAGAAACTGAAAAATTATGTATGATCCAAAATCTACAATAAATACTATGTAAGGGTAAAAACTGCTCAAAGTGCAAAAGTAATTGGGAAGGGAAAAGGGTGAAAGAGGGAAGGGAAAAGGAAAAAGATAAAAATCTGTATATGTATATGTAAGTAACTAAAATGAACATACTGCTGAATGTATTAGTTATTGAGAAAGAACAATTAATATTCATATGATTAGATCAATTTTACATGTCTGTATCTGTTAATGTAAACAACCATTTTGAAGGCAACGATATGCAATATTGCAACCATTGTCAAGTTTCTATCATCCCGTTTTGTAAACTTATAATGTTACTGTAGTGCATTTGCTCTAGTCGTTTGTCTCTTTAGCTTTTTGTCTTTCTTATATGTGTCCTTTTTCTCTTAAATTAAAAAAAAACTCCCTTGTGACAAAAACATTAATGAAGCCCACTGCTGAAAAGCGTGTATTTGTTATTTTTGTTTTGCTTTATGCCACTAGATTTCTAGGGATGGTAACTTTAGAGGGTTCTCTGATCTCACCCACCATCAGTCACAGTTGATAGGGAGGGAGAGTCAGCAGATTTTTGTGCCAGAAGCTACAGAGAGTGGTTTTTGACTTAGCATGGGTGTGAGGATGCTCAGCTGCTTAACAAATGCACTTGCATTCACTCAGGGCTTCTGAAATGAGTGCCACATAGCATCCTCTTCAGAGGATGTTGCAAGGTATGAAACTGAGCTGTCTTCCCTTTTCGGTAAGTCTAAGCTCAAAATTGGCACCAGACTATATGGGAACTTTAAATAGGCAGCAGTGGGTGTGAATGATTATGGGAAATGAAGAATTGGATTTCAGTCTGCAATTGGCTTCCTCCCTCCTGTAGCAAGTTTGTGTGGTCTCACTGAGTGCTTTATCTGACTCAGTTTTCTTTTCGTTGTTTTGTTTTGTTTTGTTTCTTTTCTGCTGCACTGAAGAGTGAGGACTGATCTGTCCTTCCAGGATCGCTGAGGATTTGCGTTCTGAGCAAATGACAGATGTGTGCCCCACACCTGCCTCTCAGCAAGACTTTCGAGGGATGCATAACTGCCAGTGCCATGGGTTGTCACACAGCTACCCTGAGCAGATAGATTTGGAGCTTACATTGACATCTTTCCTAAGCACCTCACAGTAAAAAGAGAAGAAAATGTATTTAAACTACAACATACACATCATAGAAAACAAGGGTTTTGGAAAGCTTCACCTCAAAACAAAGCTGAGGCTCCCTTGACCTATACATGGAAAAGAATTTTAAGAGAGAAAGGTAATGGGTAGGGAGGCAAGAAAGAAAGTATGGATTGCAACCACAAGTGTTCTTACCAACTTAATCATCAATTATCATCGAGGGTTTTGTTTTTGTGTTATGTGAGTATGGACTAAAATTTCAACTGGTGCCTGGTGTTTTGGGTGTTAAGTGGGAGCTAAACTTCTGACACTCTAAAGCTACATGCCTTCTCTCTCCTCTCTTCTGGAGCTACAGATGAAGAGAAGGAAGTTCATTCTTCCTCAAACTTAGGGAAGGCAACAGGTTTCAAGCGCAGACTGAACCTCCACTTGAATCTGTCCAACTCTACACTCTGGCCACAGGTCCTTGGGAGTTATCACAGATGGTATATTTGTTCTTAAAATGGGCCCTGTGGTCGAAGGCAGTGCATTAGAGGAAGTCTTGGCCCATTGTGATGATGCACAAAGAAATATTAGACTCCTTCTTGCAAGTAAACTGTTGCCTTCTTGCCTCTATCACATCTTGTCAAATTCACTATCCAGGCCCAGTACCGTAAGCTCTCTGAAGCATTTCCTTGTGTGTCACCATGTTTATGGCAAAGGCTGGTCCTGGGATACTTTGGGGAGGTACCTGTGACTCCCTGATCCCCTGGTTTGTGTGTGTCCTTAGCTAATACTCCAGTCCAGCCAAGGCAATGCTACGCAGCTCATTGATCTTGTAATCAGAGAAGCCTGCAGTTCTGTGTCTGCCTCCCAACAGCCTGCGCTACCCAGCCACGCCCACTTTCTTCTAGTTTACTTCTTGGCTTTCCAAACCTTCCTAACCAATTAGTAGCTACTAGCTAAGTCATCTTTACTGAAGGTGGGTTCTTCTCTTTGGGTGTGTTAGCATCTTGTAGTTTGTATTAAAGGCTCACCTACTAGCATTTGGAAAGGGATGTAATTAAGTACCATTTGTCACCAAGTTCAGCTCAATAAATATTTCAGAGCTGTGGCCTTAGTAGGGGTTGAGGACCCCAAATCTCAATCTGTGAAAATCAGATCAGAAAGCTTTATGAGACACACCTATAAAGTTAGAATATTATGAACAACTACTTCTAAGATAACAATATGCAGTATATTAACTAGTGTTAATTTCCTACTTTAAAAAAATTCTGTATCATTTCTTTTGTTTTTAAAATTTAAAAAATTAGTATATTATATTATATTCACAGGTCCTAGTTTTTAAAACCAAACAACAGAATAATACTTCCAAATGTCAGCCTAACTTTAGTTCACTTGGAAGGGGACTTTGATCTTACTTTCAGAATCTGTTGTAAATAAAACATTATTTTTTGTGAATTGACTGTATCCTTTGACAAATATGCCTACCAGAGATCTTGCATGTATCCTCACAAATAGAGACTGCACAGGTTCCCCTTCCACAGGCCCAGGACCACCCTGGGCATCTGTAGCAAGAACAGAATGCAGATTCTGCTGGACTCTGGTGACGCTTCCACCAAGCAGGCTCATTCAAACCTGTTATTACAGTTTTCCTGATTGTAAAGGGGATGTCGAGTTTTCCCACCATTTAAGTGAAACATATCTTTCTGCAAGAGAAATAAGAGTAGAGATAGACAAAGAAATAAGATTTGATGTCTGTTCCGTGTGCTCTTTGGAATATGTATGAAGGTAGACCATTACTGTCAAGACTGGGGTCACCCCACTGTGTTTGAAGTCCTGTGATGCATTTTAAAGTTGAGGGCTTACCAAAGCACGATTGTGTAGTTGATGCTATAGTCTGATGTATGTTGACATATATGTAATGACTACCACTTAACACAAAGATAGAGTAACCTGTGGGTATAATGGGGGCAGGTGAGGTGGATTTCTCCCTGTCCCTTAGGAAGGTTGTAGTAGTTTTTGAAATAAACTGAATTAGACATATCAGTAGGAGAAAATGCATATAAATTTATTTACATGATGAGTCAACACAAGAAGTCAAGTACCCAGTGAGGTCTAGAGGCTTACAAGGTTACTTAGCTGTATTAGTCAATTTTTCCATCGCTAGGACAAAATACCCAACACCCACAACTTAAAGAAAGGTTTAATTTGGCTCATGGGTTTACTGTTTCAGTCCATGATTGGCTGGCTCCAAGACAGAAACAGAATGGTGGAAGGGTGTAGAAGAAGGCTGCTCGCCTCATAGCAGTCAGGAAGCAGAGAAGGGAAGAGCCAGGGACAAAAATACATCATTCCAGATCACATCCTCAGGGTCCTCTCCAACCCGCCCACCTCCAGAGCACAGCTGGCCATGAACTTATCAATGAATTAATCTGCCAGTGACTATAGCATCCCCATGATCTGGTCATCTTCTGAATACATGGGACTTTTGGGAGACATTCTAAATCTAAACCGTAACACTCAGTTGCCAGCCACCAAAGGTTCGTGTCTCTCTCATAAAACAAAATGTGTCTAATCTAGCTCTAATAGTTACACGAGTCTTAACTGTTCTAGCATGGCTGAAAAAATCCAAGTTCAAAGACTCTTCTGAGACTAAAGGCAAGCGGGAAGCTGAAAGCTAAGGTTGTGACAGATTTAGCGACAGAACCGAGGAGCCAGGGACAGCAGCACGTTCTTCCAGCTCATCCTCCAGTGACCTACCAGTGAGACCCCACCTCCTAACAGCAAGTCCAGCCATAAACACACCTATGGATTAATCCACGGGTGAGAACAGCCCTCCCTATCACCCAGGCGTCTTCTGAAAGCCCCATCATGAGACTCTCAGAGGACTTCTAGGTTGAAACCATAACATTTGCCCCCAGAGAGTAGAAACAAGAAGGGAATGTGGGCAATTTTAGAGCAAGAGTAACTGATTTTTCAGGGAGAGAAAGAGCCAAAAAAGACAAGGTTCCTCTGGGCATTGGGGATAGTATTTGATTTTCAATCTCTTCCTCTATGGTTTTGTTTGTGTAGTGCTAAGACTCAAACCCAGGACCTTTCACATCCTCTGTGACATGAATTTTATCAGCCTTGGTTAGTGAAATTTCAGTAAGAAGATTGAGGACAGCTGTGCCCTTCATTGGTGAATCTGGCTTTTCAATAGATAGGAAACTGCAGAGAGAAGCCGTATCTACCATCTACTGATCCTAAGGGATTGGTTTAAAATGGTCAGCGTAGCAAGGATTCACGTTTTAGGGTTACTTTCCCTGCTTCCCTTTCTGTAGCCAGAGGACATTTCATATTTAATTTGAATCCCGGAACCAACTGCACTTCTTTCTCACCTCCACAGTAAGTTTCCCAGCTGTCGTCTTAGAACCCTTACTTTTCATTAGCAACATATTAGTACATCTCTATGTCACCGTATAGTTGTATGCCTCTTTAATGCTGTAAAGAGTACAGGTACTACCATGTATTTCATTAGTCCTCCTCATGGATATTTATTTCTAATTTCTTTGCCAATATAGCACAACCTCGAATCCTCTTGGTTTGCTTCTTTACTCATTTTCCTCTTTTCTTAGGATGAATTCTGAGATATATAACTGGCACGGTAAAACCTACTCACAGTCTTAAGGTTTTCTTTCCAATGTACTTTTATTTTTAGGAGACGAAAGCAGGCCTTCCCATGCCAGGGTCAGAGTTGGGCCCTTTTACCCCAAACCTCACTGTTTGTCAGTTGAGCTGTTATAAATACCAAGAACCCTGCACAGGGCCATGTGATGGAGCTCAGAGGAGAAGGACAGTGTTTAGACGTGGGTGTGGCCAGACAGGCAGGGGTGGTTGCTCAGGGAAAGATGGAAATGAAAGGATGAGCGGATGCTTGCCTGCCAGGCTGGGGCCAGGGTGAATGCAGCACTCCTCCAGCAGAAAGGGAGTCTCCCTGGGGTCCTCCTGAGTCTCAGCCCTGCTAGACACTCCCAGGGTCCCTGGAGTTCATCACGTCTCAGTCCCTCTGTTCCCCTTTCCTCTGGAAGGCTTGTCTCACTGTGTAACAGTTCTAGCAAAATGCATCTATTGCGATAGGATAAATGGTTGTAGATTTCAAACAAGCAAACCTGCAGGCACAAAGGGTCTAGTCACACTGCATGGGTCCCTTTCCCAGGTAGCCGCCCTGCGTGGCGCCAGCCCGCAGTCACTAGCTGGCTCGCTCCAGGTGGTGGATGAGGCTCACTCACAACCAACACGCAGGGAGCCTGCGCGCTCCTGCTCCTTCCTCCTGCTTCCACCCAGAGTGGCTCAGCTGACATTTAATGGACGCCTGCAGCTCTGTCCCCCAGAACCCTTCCTCCCCTTACACCCTAGACCATTGGTGCTTCGCCTGCTGGCGTTGAGAAAGTCCTGTGGAAGGCTGTGCTCCTCGTCATTGCTCCTCCTCGTCCTTAGTCCCTGCCCTGGAACCTCTGGCCCTCTACCCCTCCTGACTGTTGGAATCCTTTTCACATTTCCAGCACATCCCACATCCTGTCTTCAAGAATTCTTCCCAGAAACCCCATAGGCTATCTTCTCAGTATGCGCCGTACCCTGGTGTCTCATGCAGATGACACTACATGGTTTTAACTTGTGTGAAGCCAAGGATTCCACCCTGTGAATCTTCCTCTTCCGGGTGGGGAGGAGTAACAGCCTCATACCAGGTAGCTGAGATTTGAACGCTGCTTCTTGAGTGAATGGGCTGTGAAGCAAACCGAGCAGATGCACAAATGACTGAAAGAAGGCAGTGAAACCAAGTTTATTCCATAGAAGTTCTGCAGCTGCAGCGTTTCTCTCTAGCAGGGATTTAAAGTAGCATTCTAATGGGAAAGGTGCTGCAGCTCTTTGCAAGATAAAGACAACATGGGACAAAGTCAAGGAGTGGAGGTGAGAGCCACAGCAGATCCGGGGTCAAGCTGACCTCTCCGTCCCCTTCACGGTCTCAGATCCAGGGTCAAGCTGACCTCTCCGTCCCCTTCACGGTCTCAGATCCGGAGTCAAGCTGACCTCTCCGTCCCCCTTCGCAGTCTCCTCAGTTGCACATTTTACCTTTCAATGGATTCCATGCTTTCTATTGCTTTTGTGTTGCATGGTGTTTTGCACTGATTAAATTGCATCTCACTGTTTTTTTTTTTTTTTTTAAAGTGTTTCACTATATTTGCTACTTCTGTTTCTTGTAGGCAACTGTGGTCCTGAGCTCTGCACACTTCTGGCTGGGGCTGTTCCTGGTTCCCACTGCGTGTCTGATTGAAGATGTGGCATGGAGAGCGTAAGTGGAGAATCACTTGTAGCCTTAAGTCTTGCTCATCCGTCCCTGCTACTGTCACATGAGCTCTGTCACAGGAATAAGGGGATATGATAAGGGCTTTGAAGAATCAGGTCTCTGCCCCAGCCAGAGGGAATTTTATGATGTGTTTGGAAGAATTGTGTTTCCCCAGTATGAAAATTGATACAGACAGGAAGTCCTGAGAGAGACTGCACGAAGGTGAAGGTGAATAGGAGGATTATCTGGTACATAACTATAAGGAACGGTTTTTAAATACAAAGTCATGCCTTCAAGTTTAGGAAATATGACTCAAAACAGTTTTTTTAGCATCTTAAACCGTTGATGACAAGTGATCACAAGTATGGTCCAGCTTTAAATTGTATACTTACAGGAAAATCATGGATATGTAAGTCATTTCAAATGACAAGAATGAAAAAAAATCTTCATTTTTCCAAACAGTTTATGGAAGGACTGCTTCCAATAAAATTCTTCCACAGAGTTAAATTACAGGTTCATGAAAAAAATCAAATCACAAAGACAGAATTACAATGTAAGTTAAGAAAATAATTTATACTCAACTTTTGTTTCTATTCTAAAATATATTATTTATAAAATGTCTGCTTGCAATGTGAAAAAAGGAAATAACTCAGTCCCAAGATAATGCAAATTTTAATTTCATCCAGGAGCAAAAGAGAGATTGCTCCAAATGAGACAATCTTGATTTTGGTTTGAATGGGTCCAACTCCTCCTACAAATAGTTTCCAACTTCCCTGAACATTGAGAGTCCTATCTTGGCTTTACTATGGGCAAAGCATAATTATTTTAAGGCCCTAAGGTAGAGAATGGAGACTTTAATCCAAACCTTCGGGGGAAAGACATCAAATTTCATTTTTATCTTCCCATTCCTCCCACACTCAATGAAAATTATTCTTGGTTGACAGTTAAGGATGTCTTTTGAAAAATCCTCATTTCAGCATTGTCTTGACAACCAACCATACTTAACATAGAGAGAAATGGGGGAAGAATTTTATAGCATATATTTTGTTTTCATTTGCTTCTGCTGCTCACTTAATTTTTCAGTTATGAATAAAAAACAATAACTTCTTAAATGCTTCCATTTTATTTGCTGAAACTGTGTTCTGTAAATAGCAGAATCAGAATCCTCAAAAATGAAACATAGATTGTGGCCAAGAAAGATATTTTCTTAATCTAATAGCTGCACTATAAATTCTGTCACTTGTTCCTTGAGCCAGTAGCACAGTATATTTATTCCCTATCTGAATTTGTTGAAGGTTGCAAGTATTAGTCAGTTTTAGATAAATATAACATGGCCTTGGCTACATAAGATGGCCTTTTTGTAGTGATCAAGATGTAGTAGTACACTTACAAATTCGTCTCACACTGTCTTTATCAACTATCTTAAATTAATCTCATGAAAACATCATGTATTGAGACTACTTCTGCCAAGTGGGACTTGAGCAAAAATATTCTTTCTTCCAAGAGAGCGTGGACTATGCGGTCTGTGTCCCCTGGTCTGTTCCTGCATGCTTTTCAACACGTTCCAAGTACAGGTTCCCTGTCAAAGAAGCAAATTATCTATTCCCTTCAACAAGACTTGATTGTGGTCCTGTTGTAGGACCTACACTGCAGAATTATCACCATTTACATTTTAACAAGAATAAATCTGCCAGCCGGGCGTGGTGGCGCACGCCTTTAATCCCAGCACTTGGGAGGCTGAGGTAGGTGAAGCATTGTGAGTTCGAGGCAGCCTTGGGCTACAACGCGAGCCGAGCGCAAGGCTGGCCTGAGCTACACAATGCAACCCTGCCTCAAACAACCAGGGATGGGAGTTTGGCTCAGTGGCTTAAGCGCCTGCCCTGGCAGGCGTGCGGTTGTGAGTTCAATCCCTGGTGCCGCAAAAAAAAAAAAAAAAAAAAAAAAAGAATAAATCTGCCGGGCAAGGTGGCACATGCCTGTAATCCTAGGGAGCCTGAGGCAGGAGGATCACCTTGAGTTCATGGAGTCTTGACTACATAATGAGTTTAAGGCCCCCCTGAATTGCACAGCAAAACCCTGTCTTACAAGGAAAGGAAGGAAGGAAGGAAGGAAGAAAGGAAAAAAGATCAAATGATGCTGCTTCCAGCTCCACCACGTAGAAAGAGTAAAAACTCACTTCCCTCTAAGGAGGCTGCCAGCTGAGTTGGGGCAGACCCTGGGGCTGGGTGCAGGAGGTGTGGTGGGAGCGAGGAGCAGGGAAGGTTGGCCTTGTGCATTGTCCTTGTTGTGTGAAGCAGTTGGAGGCCCAAACACGGCTTCTCCCAGGAGTGATGAGATCTCAACTCTCAGGCGAGCCAGAATGGCCCCTGCTGACATCTAGGAGAGCTTTCTGAGAAGCATTGTTGTCTTGTTGCATTTGCGGGACCAGAAAAGATATTAGCATACTAGTTCGCTATTAGACTACCTGAAATCTTCTGGAAAATTAGCACAAAGTAGACGCCCAGTTTGCCATACCTATCTGATGTCTAGAGTATAATCACCCTTCTCCTCAAAAGCAAGAATCTTGAGAATTATCGTGGGCCTTGTCCCTCTGATCACGGGGCCCACGTTCTATCTCAGATTCTGATGGAGAGTTAGTTTATAGGTCTGTCAGAAAATCAGCCACAAAGAAAAAATTAAAATATACATTAAATAGTAAAGAATTCATATTCAGTTTACTTCTGTGTTTTAAGGTATATCATTTTGGGCTAGGAATGTGGTTCAGTGGTAGACCATTTACCTAGCACTAACTGTGTTCTATACCCAGTACTACTAAAATAAAATATATCATTTCCAGCTGGGTGCAGCAGCCTGCAAGACTGTAATCCCAGCTACTCAAGAGCCTGCAGGAGGATTATTTGAGGACAGCCCAGGCAACCTGACAAGACCCCATCCCAAACATATATAAATATGATGCAATTTATAATATATATAAAGAGAATAAATACAATTTCCATACCTGCATATAACATAAAAGAAGCAGCTAATCCCCCAAATGATGTAAACTTTAATTTCATCGATAAGCAAAGAGAGAGAGAGATTTCTCCAAATGCTTTTGGAGCGAGTAGATTTAAGGCTGTTTGTAAAGTGTTAAAGCATGTGTTAAATTGATCCGCTTCGGTAAGGCCACAGTGCTTGACTGTGCTTTCCAAGCTGTAGCTTTTGTGAATGTGTTATTTTCATTTTCTTCTGCACACTGAACAATCACTGGGTTTCAGTTGTCTGATATTTATTGAGGTATGATCCACTGTGACACGCCTTGAAATGATGGGAAGAGGTTTAGATTAATGACTAGGAATTAAGGAACAGCTGAAGAGCACCCTCTCCTTTTTTGGTGGAGGGCTGGTGCTAGTGATCGAATCCAGGACCCAGAGTCCTTGTCCGTGCTGCCGTCACTTGAGTACACAGCCCTGAAGAGTTTGTGTAACTAACAGGAGCCTGTGATGCTGCTACGGTGCTTCAAGCTTGACCTGAGTCAGTCAGAGAAATGTTTTTTGTGTTTAGTGCTTATGCTGTTTAATTTCCTTCCTTTTTTTTTTTTTTGCTTTTGCATTTTTTTCCTTGAAACAGGATCCCCCTATGTGCCCTGGGTTGACCTCAAATCCCTGGGCTCAAGCTATCCTCCTGCCTCAGCCTCTCAAGTAGCTGGGACTCCAGGTGCATACCGCCATACCTGGGTGGTCATGCTGTCTTTTTAAAGAATTTTTAAATTCCAGCACAGGCTGTGTCCGCCTTTTCAGACTTCTGCAAGTGCTTTAAAAAGTGAGTTAGTTACTCCACCTCGAATTTTCCCCCTATTTTCATAGTCTCTCACTTCCAATTCAGGACCTAGACTGTTAAGAGTAAGAAAAAAAAAAACAGACTGAGGTAATTCATTCATTTTTTTCTATGAAGACTGTCAAGTTTGTGGATGAAGATCCGTTATTAGACTAATTTAAGTCAGATTTGGAATGCTGTAAAATGCCCACCCTATTATGCTGTTCACCACAAATTTTGTAAGAGTCCAAACTAGCCCACCTTTTATTAAAATAAGTGATTGATCATATGTGATACCTGGCTAATGTAGTATTATTAGAAGTATGAAGTATAAATTGCCCAGAACTACTTTAATATTCTTTAGCTTGCACTCTTCCAAAATATTTACCTATGACAGATGCTTAGGTAAGCTGCCATGCACAAATTTTCATCATCGAGGAGAAATTCCTTAGTACTGTTTTATAAAAATAATACAGAGCTCAAGGCCGTGGAGCCCAGAAGGAGCAGGTTCCTATTGTCAAACTCTCTCTTGTCTGTGACCAGGCATCTCGCAGTTCGTTCCCCAATTCCAGAATGACTTCATTTCCTTGTTATAATCCCAGACAGGCGGCCAAATGACAATAAAAGGTAATAAGCAATTTTTACATACAAATGACCCTGGGTTTTTTTTTTTTTAACATTCTAACTAAATAATTTCTCTTGAAGCACGTTATTTCTATTTTCATCCACAGTTAGAATTTAACATTCCCTTTTGGCTTGCACGCAAAAGAAGGAGTCCAGAGAAAAGTCTCAGAAACAAAAAGATAAAAAGGTCAAGGTCCTAAAGGAGAGCCCGTCTTTGAAAATCCCTGCGGGCCTGGAGATAGCCTTCGCTGTGTCTGGAAGCTCACAGTGGACGCCTCTGTCAGTAGCCAGATGCCCCGCTCTGTGCCTGCTCCTGTGACCCGGTGTCGTGACAGGATGAGATGAGCCAAGCCCTGGTGGTCGCAGCTAAGCCACTTCCAGATAATCAGACTTACTCTGTCAAAGGTGTGACCCGCACCTCGACTTGGGCCAGTTGATGTTACACACCAGTGACTCGCGCTTAAAAGGTTGACTTGATAAGCTATAAATAAGAAGCTCATGCAGACTTTGACAGGGAGACTTTAGACTCCTTTTTCTAACTTAGGCCTTAATAGATAGAGGTGCTTGAGAAAATGATTTCCATTGCTAGCGTCCCTTCTGCTCAAGTGCTGCACACAGACAACGGCGGAATCAAACAGCGGCCGGGTCCCCGGGCTGGCGCACACAAGCCGGCCTGCGGGAGGTCTGTGGACTTGCGCTGTGAATCTGATTCTGGGGGTAGCTTCACCTGCCGACATTCCGGGGAGTGTGGGGTACTCACACCCTCTCAGACCACTTGGTGAATGGTTGAAACTGGCAGTGCCAGTGTGCTGGCTGTCACATGCTTTTTTACTTCGCCTGTATTAGAGAGTTCCAGTCCCCTGAGCCCGGTGGTCCTTCTGGTGACTCCTTCTTAGCAACCCTCTTACGTGCTGGTCTGGACGTTAACAGTGGGGGTGTGGATGTAGAAATGACTCCTGCGTGAGAGGAGATGGGGTGAGGGCCGTCTTAGAAGAGTGAGAGAGCTTGTCTTGGTCACTTTCCTCATTGCTGGGACAAAACATCTGGACCCATGACTTAAAGGAGGGGAGGTTTACTTTAGCTCACAATTTTAGTCCACGGTCGACTGACTGCAAGGCAGAAGCGGCATGGCGGAGGAAGAGGCACCCACCCCTGGCAGCCGGGAAGCAGAGAGACAAGACCAGAGCAGGAGCAAGGGAGAGCAGGGTGAGAATACGCCCCTTCGGGCTGTGTCCTAGTGACCCACCCCTTCCGACCAAATGTGAGAATCCTGAGAGCAACCTAGATCAAAACCATTCCAAGCTCATCCTTCAAGATTGTCCCAGTCCCTGTGTGTGCGGGTCCCTCTGAGTGGGTGGGACATGCCACTTCATTTATTATCAGGAGAGCCCCGTAAGCCCATGAGATAAAAGGTAAAGCTTGTGCCCAGAATATTCAGTAGTACTGAACAGTATACATTGCAACATCCTTTTTTACTATCTCCAGCAAAACATTGGCCTTTCTCGTTTATTGTTTAAATTAAAATTCCACCATCTCTGCTTTGAACTGTGATATTTTATCAATCCTGGGTCTCAGAACACTGTTTCAAGCAATTAAGGTATTAGGTGTTAAAACCCGTTGGGCTTTCTCTTGTTTACTTTGTGGGAAAGGATGACAGGCGCATACACAGTGCCTGCTTGCTGATACCCCGTTACAGATTAACGTGGAGTGTTGGGTGACTCGGCCTTATCTTAACGGGCTTTCTGTCTTTGAAGCTGGAGGGCTGGAGGAGAACACGAGTCTGTGGAAACCGCCCTCATCGTCAGAGTGTGCCGCGGACACGGATTTCTCCTCTGCACAGATGTGCGCAGTACTTGCCGTGTCTTTGAGTCCCGGTACCTACAGGGCTCCGCACATGGATTTCTAGTGAAATGAAACTGACACAAAGCTTTTCATATTAAGGAAAACTGCCAGTCTTACCGATCTGTGAGCCTGCTTGTTTCGTAGTGTTTCTTTTCCCTTATCTAAGCAAGCCTTATTAGACCCCTTTTCTTCACTTACATCCTCTCCATCCAGTAGTCCAGTTTTGCCTTTGTTTAGTCTCAGTTGCTTCCTGGCTGTTTAACGCACACACAGGATTTATTTAGCGAGGAAACAGAAGGCAGCACTCTGAGTGGCATCCTAGCCCTCATTCCTTCTGCAGCAGTGACCTTTTACACCCGAGAGGAAGGGAGGAAACCGCTGACTTCTAGGCGCTCTGGCTGCGTTTGGGGAAGGACCAGTCGCTGTGTGATCACCGGGCCAGGGTTTCAGGCGTCTCCTGGGCCTTTGGAGCTGCAGTGAAAAGCTTCCGGGCCGACCCTTGGATCTGCATGGTCGGCGTAGTGGGCAGGGCAGCTGAGTCTGCAGGCCGCGGCCCTCTGGGGGCTGACCTCGGATGTGTGCGGTCCGGGTCTCGCCTGCAGCACTCCGGATGCTTGTGTCCTGTGCAGACGGGGCGGGACTCGTGCTGTCCACAGACTGTGAGCGCTTCACCATGTCCCCAGCCCTGTGCTCACCGCAGGGTGTCCACGTGCAGGGCCACGGACGGCCAGACTGGACAGCCGCATCAGCTTCTCACGCCACGCTTTTTCTTTTTCTCCCGATACAGGGCCAAGCACACTTACAAAAAGACCTTGCTGGAGGAGGTGCAGGAGCTGGAAACCAAGTCCAGAGTGATGGGGAGAGCGATGCTGCGCGACAGTAACGGGAAGAGGTAGGCGGCTGCTGGGGGAGGACAGGGCAGGAGCCCCCGCTCCTCCCGGCTTTCCCTCCCCTTCCTTCTCCTGGCCTCAGTGTTCAGTGGAAGCCCGGCGTGCTCCATGGTGACCGTTCCGGATACTCTCTAAGGGTGTCACCACGGCGGGTTCACACTGCGCTCTCTCCACAGCCACATGAAATCTGACTGCCTGGCTCACTGGGCCTGTCCTGCGGCGAGACTGGGGCTGTGATTCAGCTCGAAAGTGACAGCGTAGAAGCGTCCAAATTTAGCAGTGTGATCAGAAAGAACCTAAAGGCCGTATCTCATCCTGGGGTCCAATGGTGCAGGCCAATCTTTGCACCCCAGGACGAGTATCTCCTGTGAAAGCGAGGGCCCAACGGTGCATATTTTAACTATTTATATAAATCCCTTACCGTCCTCTTCTGCATACGTGGGGTGGAGGTGTTTTAAGTGAGCTATTACTGTCTACTGGAGTTGTGGCAGGTTGTGGGAATTTCTGGCACAAAAGCTGCGGGTTTCTGCCCTTATCTGTCTCAGGGAGGCTTAGCCTGCTCTTCCCCATACTTAACAGCCGGGTGTGTGAGTAAGGTCTGTTTTATCACATATATTAAAAGTGTTCATAGAGTGCATTTGTATAAACTCTGTGTGCCACCAAAGGAGATTTCTCTGTACCCAAGAACACTTGCAATAATAGAAAACCTTTGCCGTCTTAGGGCTGTGGAATGTCTAAATGCTCAGAGGAAATCCGTAGCTAACAGTGCATGAAACAGACATCTGAAAGTGGAATAACTCCGAGAAGCTCCTCCTTTGTGGTGCTTTGTATTGTATTTATTCAAGGCATCTTTTAAAGTGATGAAGAGAAAGCACATTTTTTTGTTTTTGTTTTTGTGGGTTTGTTGTTTCATTTTGTTTGTTTTGTTTCTGAGGCAGGGTCTTGCTATGCAGATCAGGCTGTCCTTGAGCTCACTGTATAGCCCAGGCTGGCCTCAGACTCATGACAATCTTCAGCCTCCCAAGTGCTGGTTACAGCCAAGCTCCACCATGCCTGGACCAAGTAGATTTTTATTTTTAAAAGAAGGACAATTCAAACACTTTAAGAAGTTTTATGAGTATCATTTCAAATAACTGTTGATATTTTAGGAAGGGAATAATGATCTAGGATCTATGTAATTGAAGTTTTGGTGTTTTGTTTTATTCGTGAGTTAGATTTTATTTACTTATTTGTGTGTGTGTGTGTGTGTATGTGTGGTGCTGGGGATCGAACCCAGGGCCTTGTGCATGCAAGGCAAGAGCTCTACCACTGAGCCACATCCCCAGCCCTGTGACTTATATTTTAATGAGCACATCAAGCATTCATTATATGGCAGCTATGCTAGTTACTATAAAAAATTATCGGTCTGCAAGACAAAAGAGCGTTGTCTTCATTAAGCTTAACAGCAGGCTATGTGGGGCTGGATACTCAGGGCTGTACTGGTTGCCACACAGGACAGCACCCGGATGAAGCGCGCTGAGGCCTCCCGTCTCTCAGACAGTTTCGGCACCAGGTGCAATACCTATTAGGTTTGCAAAGACCTGCAACATTCTTTGAGTCTTGATGAAAAGCATTTTTATAGGCTCCAAAGTAGGCAGTAGAGGATCCCAACAAGTTGAGATTAATCAATATTTAAAACTCTGCACAATTATATCCCTCTTAATACCTGTTAATAAGCATAGTAAGTTTTATTGTATTTGAGAGCAACCTGTAGACTCTCTTAAAACTCACAGATTCTCCAGTACACACAAAATTGCTACATAAGCATAAGTAATTTCTAAATAAAGTGAGAATTTGTTTTCCTCCCCCTGCCTTTTATTTTCAGTGCTGGGGATCAAACTCAAGGCCCTCAGAAACACCAGGCCAGGGCTCTATCCTGGAGCCATATCACCAGCCCTAAAATGAGAATTTCCAAGCAAAACTCTAAACCCCAAACATTTCACAGAAAAGCTTTATCTATAAAGCGGTGTAAGAATGCTCTTTCATGTTTTCTGTTTGGCTCTGACATGGGGCATGGTCCCCTCTGCTTCCAAGTTTCTTAGAGCTGGCCTGGTGCTGAGGTCAGGCACATGGACAGGGACACTCAGAAGAGGCAACGGTCGCAGGAGACGCATGGCTGGAAGGATCGCGAGAGACTTTGCGTTGGAGGCGGATGGACGTGCGGGCCTTGCGGTGCACAGGAGTCGAGCAGGCAGTGGGGATGCATGTGCAGAGGCAGAGGTGCAGACGAGGCTGTGCGGGAGCCAGGCCACTCAGCTGGGACGGCCACAGGCTTGGCACGGAGATCTGGAGCCTGGGTTTGAGTACCGATGGACCCTCTTAGCCACCTGACCTTGGCTAAGACAGTCATATAATGAGACTGTCTCCTCTTCTGTCACAGAAGAAGGCTAGAGCTTTTTGAGGTTGGGGTTAGAGGTGATGAAATATTACATACAACAGAGCAGGCTGCCTGAGCCACTGCGGGAATGCAACATGTTAGTCATGAGTATTCAGTTTGGCCAGGCATCGAGTTGGAAGGAGGCATGCACTGTCAGCCTTGCAGGAGAATGTAAACCTCCATCTCAGCCTGTCGATGAAAAGAACATTCGTGTGTGTGTGTGTGTGTGTGTGTGTGTGTGTGTGTGAGCATGCTAGAGACGCACACGGGCCAGACACCAGAGCCCAAATAAAAAAAGAAAATTTGCTTTTCCTGTGCAAAATTCGGCCTTTAGTATTCAAATGGACCTCAGAAGACAGAGTGTAAATAGCATTTCCTGCCTGTTCCGTCTTCAGCTCTGTTTTCTTGCCCCTTTTCAGTTGGTGTGACTGCGTGGGTGCGCGCGCGCGCGCGTGTGTGTGTGTGTGTGTGTGTGTCTACATGTGTGTGCATGCCCACTTAGTTACACTGTTTTCCTTGTCCCCCCGTCCCCGCCTCTTCCTGCCTCCTGTGGGACTGCGAGCCAGGAGATCCAGCAGGGGCTCCACGAGGCAGCCCATCCAGCTCCCGCCCTTTGTTTTTCCACCTCCTAATTGCTCCAGATTTTCTGGGTGGTCCATCTGGGAACTAGATAATGGAGGCATGCTGCTCTCTTTCAGAGACAGTTTTGTCCTGCTGCCTCACAGTTGTTCCTTTATCACCTTTGTCTGCTTCTTTCACACCTGCTTGGATTTCTATGCACTTCTGCTGCAGGGGCTGGGGGAATAGAATCTTCAGCTGGGTCCTTGCTTTTGAAGATTTTTATGGATCCCCTCTTGGAGATCCTAGGTGTTTTTGTCCCCTTTCACGTTGTCTTGTCCATTCTCTTTCACCCCCATCTGCTTTTTCAGTTTATTCCGATAGCTCTCTATAGCTCTTTGCTTGATGCGTAGTGGCAGCTGTGTAGCTATTTGTTGACTGACTAGCTGGAAATGCAAAAAGCCATCGAGGCAGCAGTGAAAAAGAGAAAGTGACCAGGTGCTTGATGTGCCAGCTCATTCTGGACAGGACCACAGGGAGAGTGTGAGAGAGGTGTGGTCACTCGCTGTCCCGGGAGAGGGTGATTAATGTTATTGCTTAAGAGTAGAGAGAACACAGAACCCCGGGCGGATCCGCACTCCGCGCCGGAGGCGGTGTGACTTTAGCACCACGCTCTGTGTTTGAAGATGCGCACCCTGGGAGCTGGTCCTGCCTCCCTGTCCAAACACAGCCTCCTAACCATGGAGACTCACCGGCTCGGCTTTGACACCTCCCGGGGCTGCAAGGACAGTCGGCCAAGTCACAGCACCCTGGTCACCTACCCATTTAGACACTCTGTAAACAGATATCCAAAATGTCATCTAAGAGGAATAACTTTTGTATCCTTTTCTTCCTTCCTTGGCATGAGGCACAGGGCTCTGAGTGTTTCAGGGGTTGGGCGAGCAAGGTGAAGGTGAGGCTGTTGAGAGGAACGGCTTGTTGTGCAGCTGAGCTTAATCAGAATGAACAAGAGCCTCGCTTCATGGCAGCTCATCTTTCCCTCATTCATCACGGTTGGTGGGAGCAGGGTAGGGTGGGCCCGAGTTCATTTTCTCCAGTTGGGGGTCAGAGAGTGCTGGGTGCTGCCCCTACATTTGCCAGCAGAGGATGATTCGCCTTCCCTCAGGGCTCCCCCGCCCCCGTGTGTGGCTGGCACAGTGCCTTGGGTAGAGGCAGCAGCGTGGCAGTGTGCACCTCCGCCGAGCGATCCTCTCTCTCCCTCTCTCTCTCTCCTCCTCTCTCTCCCTCTCTCTCTCTCTCTCTCTCTCTCTTCCTCTATCTTCCTCTCTCTTCCTCTCTCTGTCTCTCTGTCTCTCTGTCTCTCTGTCTCTCTCTCTCTCTGTGTCTCTCTGGTTTCGTGTTCTCTGTGGACGCTGACCTGTGCCCTGTGACGGGGCTCTGGGTAACATGCACAGACCGCGCCCTAGGACCTGGGGAGGGAAGCTGAGCCCCTCCCCTGCCTGGGCAAAGTCTGGTGTTCTCCCAGCTTCCATTCAGTCCACGCCATGGCTAAGACAGCAGGGCTCTGGGCCACGCCAGGGCTGTTATCTGGGGATCCTAATGGAGCGTCATCTCCTGAGAGAGAGCGACAGCACCTGAAACACATAGGCCAGATTTCCAGCCGAGCGAGGGCTATTCCTCCACTCCAGACAGCACTCTTTTGCTGCTGTTTTTAAAACTATTTGTGTGTGTGTGCGCGCGCATGCCCGTGTGCATGTGCATGTGTATGTGTGTTTAAAGCAAAAGAACAAAACCTCGCCAATACACTCAGAATAAGTATCAACTCGAAAATGACCGTTACGCCATGATCTTTAAACGGAAGTCCTTTGATCGTTAACATGTTTATGGACTGGGAGTGTAGCCCAGTGGTACAGTGCTTGCCTGACATGTGCACGGTCCTAGGTTCCATCCCCAGCACCACAAAAATAAAAAAAATAAAAACATACAGGAAGCCCTTTGGCTTTCTCACAGTTCTGTGTCAAAGTTGGCACAACGGGCAGGTGAAGAGCTTGCCTCGGCTCTGGGGCGCGCTGGTGCTGCCGCACAGCTTCCCTCCGACGGTCACTTCCAGGAAAGGGGGCTTTTTCAGAGTCCCAGCTACTGGTATCACATAGCTGCACCTTCCATTGTCTCCCTGGCAACCCTGCCCACACTCTCCTCCCAAAATGACTGTTCATTTTTTATTGGCCGAGGGATAGGAAATTATGGCATCATTTCAGCAAACTTTCCCAGGCCAGGTGGCAAACGTCTGCTTCCAACACCTGGTTAAGATTCATTTGCCTTCCAACTGCGTTGTTTCCATGGCCGTGTCGGGAAGAACAGCAGCAAGCCCTGACTGCGAGACAGACAGGCCCAAGTCGGGCTCCAGGCCCCGCCGCTCGCTCAGCTGGGTGACACTGGTTGGGTTTTAAACCTCTCTGAGCCTCCATTTTCTCATCCTGAATTTGGTTTTGAGGGTTAAATGGAATAATACACATTAAATCTATAGCATATGTAGATGTTTGGAAAGTATCGACACCCATCTTGCCCCTGAACTTAATTCACAATTCTCAGTGCCCGTGGGTTTTTCCTGGAGGGTCCTGGGCAGGTGAATATGGTAGGTATCCTGTTTGCCGTCCTGGCCCCGTGATCCAAGGCAGAAACGTGGCTGAGTCCTCGATATGTCTGAGGAGTGGTCGCAACCCAAGTGATGCTTGGGATGGAACCCGGTGCTCCTCACACACCAGGCAAGTGCTCTACCACTGAGTTGCGCCCCCCAGCACACAGTGAGCCTGCATAGGGTCCTGGGGACAGCTAAGTTTGGAATCCTGGTGCTTTCCCAGGTCAGCCTTTGGATACTGCTTCCAGGAACTCCATTCTGCAGAGAGCGGAGAGCACCCAGCCAGGCCCTCTCCGGCTCTGCAGGCTTTCCCGCGCCAGGCCTCGGCGCCAACCTCGGCATCCTGTCCTCTGCCCTGTCCGCGGTCAGCGTCCCTACCACAGCTCCTCTCGGTGGTATCGCCGTTCCCTGCCTGACTTTGCATCCAGGGCACCAGGCAGTACCTGAGTGGGCGGCCTCCAGCCCCTTTCAGTCCCCATCTCCCTGGGGCTGCTCCTGTGGTCCCTCCTGCGGGTCCTCCTCGGCCGCCCTCCCCAGGGCACCTTCTGACTGCCCGACGGGACACAGACCAGGCCCAGAGCCATTTCGCCTCTCTTCTTCCTCTTGTCTAAGGATTTAGGGAAGAAAAACCTCAGCGACTGAGTCTAGATCCATGGACAAATTAACAGCAGAGGAGATGAACACATGTGTTAAGTATGTACGCAAGGGAGTTCCACCCAAAGAGGGCCTCGAGCGAGGGGCCCAGGATTGCAGCCCTCTCCCTGTGCTGGGGGAAGAGGAAGGGGCGGGAGAAGCTCAGTGCTGCTCAGTTCTGCAGTGCAAAGCACCCCGTGTGCTATGTGGTGGACTTGGGGTATTATTATATGAACCCCAACATAGGGTGCCACCTTCCCGTCCTCCCCGAGCTGTGTCCCTTACTAGGCCAAGTGCTGGCTGCCCAGGGACATCGGGAGACCATTGTCCTGAAAAACCTTCAGGTCCTGAGGACAGATGCCACCTACTGCCACTCCTGGGAACATTGCTTATATACTTGTTCCTTACCTTTCCCCACTCTACTTGTGTCAGCTGAGCTTCCTTTGTAACACTTTCATTTGAAACTGGTTGGCTGGTTTGTTTGTTTTTTCAGAACTGGGGGTTAAATCCACGACCTTTACACGGTGCTACATTCGCAGACCTTTTTTATTTTTTGAGACAGGCTCTTGCTGAGTCATTAATTTGTCCCAGCTGAGCTCAAACTTGCAATCCTCCTGCCTCAGCCTCCCAGAGTGTTGGGATCATAGATATGTGCCCCCATGTGCATTGCTTAAAAAAATTTTTTTTTTAAGCTTTCAGATTGGGTGCCTTGGCACATGCCTATCATCCCAGCACTCCAGAGGCTGAAGCAGGAGGATGGCATGGGTGCAGGAATTTAAGGGCAGCCTGGATAATATATACTGAAACCCTGTCTCAAAAGAAAAAAGTGGTGGGGAAGTAAGGGAGAGGAGAAGAAAGGAAGAGAGGGAGAGAAGAAGAAGAAAAGTACTCAAATATTCAAACACATACAACAGTAGAGAGGGTGGCGCAGTGGCCTCCTAGTCCTCACTGCCCAGATCCGGCAGCTCCCAAGACTTTGCCATGGTGGCTCGTTCAGTCCCTTTTGCCCTGATTTTTTTCTTGGCCAAAGCGTGAAATGCAAATCCTGGATATCGCCACAGTTCATCTCGCCATACTTCAAGGTGTAGCTCCAGCTGCTGTGTTCCGTGCGATAACGTCTGTGAGGCTGTGCGTTGTCCTGGTGCATCTTACCGGATATAAACATCAGAGCTGCCGCCCCGTCATCCCCAGCTCAGCTGCAGCCCTGCGGCTCAGCGGGTGTTCCAGATGGTCTGCCCTTTGGGGATGGCTAGTTTCTACTGGGGTGTAGGCAAGTGCTTCTCAAGTCTCTCCTCAGGTAGAGCAGCTCCTCTTACGTTTAGTGATAAATCCAATGGATGTTACATCTCCATTTTTTAAATTGATTTTTGTGGTGCTGGGATGGAACCTGGTGCTTTGTGCATGCTGGGCAAACAGCAGACCACTGAGCTACATTCTGAAACCCTCGTGTTATTCTCATCATAACACCAGTCACCATGTGCTGCCACCAAGGCAGAGACAGAGACAGAGACAGAGACAGAGACAGAGATGAGAGAGCCAGATTGCTCAGAGGAAGGAAAGAAAGGAGCCTGTGTCCTCTTACATGTGAGCCAGGCCTCTTTGCATGTAGCCAGGATATCAACGGTCACGTAAATGCTTCCATTAGAAGTTTCTTCTCTATCTGAGTGCCCAGAAGGCCATAGAGACCCAGAGCAGTGCCAGCCTGCCAGCAAGGCCTCACAAAAGGGCTGAAGTCCACTGGCTCCAGAAAGCCGCGTGCAGAGCTTGAGAGAAGCCGTGGAATGCGGTGGCCTGCTGCTGGCCCCTGGGTCCCTGTCTATGGGAGGACAGGGAGCAAGCGCAGAGACCACCCTCCCCCCAAGGAATGCACAGGCCTGTGATCAGACAAGTTCACAGCAAATCAAGGTGAAGGACTTTGTGAAAGCAGCTCAGTGTTTTGATAGCGTTCGGAAAAGAAAAGCCTTACTGAGGAAGATGGCCTCCAGCCCGTCACTTGCATGGAGTCTAGGATGGTCCGCAAAAGAAATTCATGAAAGAAGAAAATTCATGTAGAAGATTAGATGTCTTGGGGAAGACCTAAAGCTTTTCAGACAACACTTTTAGACTACAGAGAGCCTTCTTAGGAAAGCAACCTGAGAGTCAACAACACTCACAGGCAAGACGAGTTAAATTCCTAGCTGCTGACAAACTCCCAGAACAGGTAAGGAAATGCATTAGGGAACAAAGGGAGTAAATACTCCAGGAAATTATGGAAAGACTGGCTGGATTACCCAAAAGGGAATTTCTGAGTCTACACGCTCGGCACAGGAGGGCAAGAGGAGGAAAATGAAGTCTTAGGGAAGTGGAACAATTCATTAGCATTTAGTTGTTGCCTAAGTTTCCTGTATCAACCAAAAATAATTGATTCTTTCTTGTTTTATGGGTGTTAAAAGTCTTTGTTGTTACGGACTAGTGTTTTACAGTTTTGTTTTTTTTAATCTATGCACTTGATTATTGAAGCAAGAAAAGGACTTCCTGTTCCCCTTTAAAATGATGCATTAGCTGCATTAGAAATCTCATCAGGGGCTCAGCTGTAGCCCAGTGCTGTGATGGAGGCACAGAGCATCTTTAGGAAATGCCCGGGCGGGGAGTGGGCAGGAAAGAGGCCTCTGCTCCGAGGCAGGGAGGCAGGCGTGAGGGCGGTGTGAGTCCCTGGTTTGCTTCTTAACGTGGCCCCAGACTGTATTCCCAGCACACTGAGATGTCTTTTCCAGAATCCCTCTTAGTGCCTGGGACGTGGCTCAGTGGTAGAGCGCTTGCCTAGTACGCAGTTCCCTAGCACAAAAAAAAAAAAAAAAAAGAAACCATTTTTAATGACAAGTTTAATGTCCATACCAAACTTAACCAACGCTGATGGTTGGTTGCATCCCTTCTAATGAAACATTTTGGTCCTTTTCTTCCTGGAAGTTGGTTTTGTTCAACTCATTTGAGCAGCAATAGAAAGTATTTATTTCCTTGCTTAGGTCCTATAGTTTGAACAGTGATATGGCACATTCCAGGCAGGGATTACTTCTGCAGAATGTTCTTAGAAGGTCTCTGATAATCGCTTTTCTGCTTCATTATCAGTGAGTTGTTTGCTTTTCTGCTTGACTTACCTCTCCCTCTCCCTCCAACTGTGATGGCTCTCTGAGAATGCGGCCTTCCACCAGCTGCAAGATGACCAGGCACACGCACTCTGGACCTGAGTCTCAGTCTGTGTGTCCGAGGTAACCAGACTTGACTGCTCATTTCTCAGTACACTGCTCCCCGAATCTTCAGGGAGGCTGAGAAAGGAAATGGAGACCTCCCTGGCTTCCTAGAGTTCAAGGGTAAATGATTTTTATAGTACCTGTAAGATGATTACTAAATCCCTGGGATGCACTGGACTGCAGGTGGAAAAAGAAAACCAAGGGAAAGTACTGGTCATTTCTGCTTTACATTTGCAAACTGTCTGCCCTACAATGTCTGCCTGGGCTCCAGACCTAGTCTTTGTCATAAGGTATGGAAGTTGAAAAGCCAAGTCATGCTCAACCTTGTGGTTGAGAAGCACTTGGAAAATATGTGAAAGTTGTTACTAGAAAACAATCTTTGTAGCAGTAATTGATGCACTTAACAATAGATTTATTAGAATTTTAGAGGTTGTTTTCCTTAATAAAAGCAAAAAAGAGAGAGATGGGAGGGGGGAGGAAGGAGAGATGCATAGAGAGAGAAAGTAAGGGGCAAAGCCTTTTCTTGGGTGTAAAAAACACTAGCGTGGGCCTCATGTTCTGTAGACCAGGACCCAGGAATGTGCTTATCATGGGGTCTTGATTGTTAACCATACACTGAGCTCCAGTTTAATCTTTCCTTTCAACAGGGCAGTGATAACATGATTACCCAGTGTTTATTTTCTTTCTCTGGCAATTAGAATTGGCTCAAGGCACCTTAGGTGGTGGTAATTGGGAATTTACAGTTACTAATGAGTAAACACATTGGCTTCATGGCAAATGGAGCCAGCTATTGGCCTAATACAAGGCAAGTCATTTATTCATCCATGCAACAGACATTTATTGAAAACTGAGGAAGTGCCAGGCCAGGGTGGGGTCCAGAACAAGACAGGTTTGCACTGCATTAGAGCTCCCAAGACTGTGGGAGTAAGGACGAGTAAATAAGGGCGGGGGTGGTTTGGAGGGAAATGGAGCAAAGGTTTTCATTGAGGAGTCAATGAAGGGGCTGGAGTTCTCAGGGCAGCTTCTCAAGCTGATCCCACGAGGAGGGGAAAAGTCCTGCCTTTTCCTCATCCATTGTATGGTTCACAGCAGACACCCTGTAGGAACTATAGCAATAGACAAATCAATTAGCAAACAGCACAGCAAACTTATTAAAGTTTCCATGACATGATTGCCTTCAGAAGTGAAGGCCCAGAGATCTGGGAGAACTCTTGTGTTTTTATGCTCAGGTTCTATGTAGATAGACAGTCATGGAGAAATATGATCAGGTGAAAGGGGGTTAGGATCTGTGCCGCTTCACATTCTTCTAGGCTTCTTGTCCTACCTGGATGTAGGGCAGGACCCCTCTAGAATGAGGCTCTTAGGATCTGCTCTCGGGAAACGTAGACCAAAGAATTCTTTCACGACTGTCTTCCCCCAAGAAAGGCCAGGAAAGGTCCCAGTGACCTTGCACCCAAGGCCTCCCATCTCCTTCAGTTTGAAGGACCTCGGGTAGCATCTTCTGCATCTCGGCATTTTCTGAATCTTAACCTGAGCCCGCGGTAAAACACACAGCCAGTGCCTGTGGGGAGAAGGAGCGCTGCAGGTGGCAGAGAGCACGGCGGGGGAGCACACTTGGCCTGAGAGGCCCTGAGCAGAATATTCTAAGAGACAACCAGGACCGGACCACTCAGAGCTCTGGGGGCAAGGCTGAGGATCTGTATTTTAGCCACCAGAAATGTCCGTGGGAAAGTGACCTGGGTTTCTAGAACTGGTGACTACTGTACCTTAATTATTTATTTATTTAGTCCTTTTGAGACAGGGTCTTGCTGTGCAGTCCAGGCTGATCTTGAACTTACTTTGTAGCCCAGGTTAGCCTCGAACTTGCAACAATCCTCCTGCCTCAGCCTCCCGAGTGCAAGGATTACAGGCCTGTGCCACCATGCCCGGTTTACCATACCATTTTAAAGTCATGGAACTCCATTTTTGAAAGGTTAAATTAAAAATCTCTATGGAAAAAACAGAAAATATTAGCAAGAATTATTATATATGTTCTAATTAAGACAGTTATCTATTTTCAAGCCAGTGGTAATGGTGAGGTGATTTTTCAAAAGGCTGAAAATTGAAATTAGCATTATGAAAAATAAGTTGTCTTGTATCTTCTTTCTGTCTACCTTACTTGTTTTCTTTTGGGTTGCATTGAGAAATGCCCTGACGTATGAAGATTAGTTACCAATTTTAAGCGTCCTCATGGTTCATCTTGTAACCACAGACTGTTTATTATTTTTGTCCTTGACTTATATCTAACTACTGCTTAAATCTCTTATCATAGATGTCCAAGTCATAAGGAAGCAAGCAGTAGGGCCAGCGGTGTACTCGGTGGTAGGGCACTTGCCCAGCATGCACAAAGCTGAGAATTTTATCCTCAGTATCAAAAAAAGGAGAAGAAAAGGAGGAAGCAGCAACCCTGTGGTTTGTGTGACTCACTAAAAATCTCTGAAAGAGCACCACATGACAATTTTTGTTACCTGACTGACTTGCGTAGACAAGAACATGAGTCAGGTAATAAATACACTTTGAGCAGAACAGCATAATCTCCAATACTCTTTTATATGCATGGACACATTAAGAATGCTTTTTTGAAAAGTGACAGTCTGTGATCACAGACTTTCTAATCAGTGACCAATTTGTAAGATTTAAAAAATGAGAACCTTCAACCTGATATTCTTACAGAAGCAAGTTAACTTGAAAACATTTATGGTTTTCGTTACATGAAGATTTGACATACGTTATATGAACCATTTCTATGTCCTTATGTTAAATATTTTTAGATGTATACCAAATACAATTTTAAAATTAATGGTTGAAAGAATACTAAGTGGTGCTTTAATCCTATGAGCATTTATTATCTTAACATTTTAATTTAGTCACAAAATCCAGATGTATACATTCCTTAAAAACTTTGTGTTCAGTTTAAAAGTACATTTTAAAGACAGTAAACTACCTCAATTACTTTAGTATTATATATTTAGCATAGGAACATGAAATAAATAATTTTGAATTCTGGTATTTAAGTTAAAATGTATAAACAAGACTTTTACATGTGTTAGTTGGATTTATTGACCAATACAATTTTTTGCTGTGCAAGGAATCAAGCATTTTACATTTGCTCGTATATTTCTTTTTGGCAGGACACTGGAAATAGTTGAGTTTAGATGGAAGAAACTTTAAATATTCCAACTATTTCTAGAATGGTGGCTGTGTTTGTTAAAGCGCTGGTCTATCACCAGACCTCTTGTACTCCTTTTGTTGTCCCACCTATTCAGAAAGCGTTTGCTTTTTTTATAAAAAGTGTGAGGACAGGAACACGCTGAAAACACTGTTGTCATGCAGAACTTCGGACCCTTTGTTTAAGCTATCAGGTTTTCACTATCCTCACAAATCTATTGAAAACCAAAGAACTGTCCGACTTTTCACAGGCTGTAGACAAAGCCCTTGTGCATGTTCCCAGTTCACGCACAGGACCTTTTACATAGTGCAGGAGAGGACAAGCCCCAAGACACTCCGGCGAGGAGCCCCCAGGGCGGGATTCTGCACACACAAGCTGCCACGCTGTGGACACGTCGGCTGCACCCTGGGACCACACATCTACAGATATTTTGTATCCTGGAGCATTAGTGACTCAGGAATTTTGAATTAAAACCCAAATGAACTTTTTATTTCACAACCCAGAGAATTGCCACAAACATACTTTTCTGCCATATTGTAGCCTCTTGTTTCATAGACTCATGGACCATGCAGTTGAAATGCAACCAGTTACAGATATTTCTGCTGCTCCTCGAAGTTTTCCACTTTAGCTTTTTCAGCATTTGGAAATGAAAATACACTTAGCTCCTCAAAAACAATTGATTTGTGTCCATGCTTTTTTGCAAAGAATTGTCTACAAGCAAAGTGCATCCTTCGATTCCAGATAGAGAAATGTGTTAAGGGTCTTCAGGAAATTCTTCCGTTAGGTCCAGCAGACGTTCTCATCTAGTCACCTTGCATCGCTTGTTCTTATTTTTCCATATAAGGTGACTTTTTTCCTTTCTCTTCCTTTCTATGCAGTTTTCTCAAAGGACATGACCACATCATTCCTTCAGGTTTATTTCATAATCTATAGCACTGCTTTATTCTTCGCTTTGTTTCTTGAACACAGCAGTTGGTCACATGTGTAGGTTTCCTGTCTTCTGACTTTTGTTCTTTCAGGGCTGTCTTGGAGCATTCCCAGCTTCTGCACATTAACAGCGTGGCACAGGCTGGGGTGCACCTTCCCTGCGTTCTCTGATTTTCTGTGCTGTTTGCATGTGAGTGTCGGCAGGAAAGATCTTCACATTGCTAACAACCGAGAGTGAACTGGCTGGCAGCCTTTTTCCTCAATTTCTGCTGTTAACAAGACTAGCAGGAGGCGAACCTGATCACAGAGTTAATGGTCAAGTTTATATATTTGTCCTCCCAAAGTATTGCCCACTCATTTGTGAGCAGCGCTAGCCAAAATCCTTCCACAATTATTTTTTTCTTCTATAAACTCTTACCAATTTCCATCCTAGTCCACACAAAATTTTTGTCCCTAAACACTTGCTGGACAAGTATCATCATGATTTTTGAAAAATGCCCATGAGCAAGCATACGGTGGGGTAGAAGGTTGAGTTCTCTTAGTGAGTCCTCTTCCTAAAACTCAGGGGTCAACCTGGGTGAACTTCAGACAATTTTCTGTCCATGGTTCCATTTGCAGATGCAAGTGTCATGAGCCCACCCACCCTTCCTGCCCCCTCCTGTGCTGGGGATGGTACCCGGGGTCTTCTGTGTGCTAGGCAAGCACTCTGCCACTGAGCCACACCCCAGCCCCTGTTCTCATGCTGTGTGGTGATATGAATCCATATCCGTGCTGTGTTAAACCCTTACAGTTTGCCAGAGATTGGTCTGGGTACTGAAGAAACAGAAAAAGACTAAAGTCGTGATGGGAGATGAATAGATAAAGAATTGGAATGCAATATGAAAAGTGCTTTAACAATATGATAGAAGGACTTCCAGGAGACCCCAGGGCAAACAAAATTTCTTACCAAGTGATAAAGCAGGGGAGGGGGACCAGCTGCAGAGAATGACTGAGTAGATGTTACAAGTATCTGGGAAGAATGTGAAGTTCAGTAGGATGGCATCAAGAGTTGAGAAGCATGGTGAGAAGGTAGGTTAGGTCAGTAGGTAAATGCCAAATCATGGGACCTGGGATGAAGTTTGGACTTCATTCTATGAGCCACAGGGAGTTTTTACTAGCTTTGCTTATAAGAAATAGCTATGCAATGTGATCTTTTGAATAGAAACTATTAAAAAGAGTAACTTGACATTCTCTTTATCAAGGTCTCTGCACATTGACGCTGCAATAAACAAAGTTAGCTTTCCCCAGAATTCTGTCCCAAGCAGGGTCATATTATGACACATGTATTTCATCTGGGAGTTATCCCCCTCTAGAACAGTTTACATTATAGAAAGATTTTCTTATAGCAGCTTCACACCCTTTGGAGGTGAAAAGAAAATTGTAGGTAACTAACTTCCCGCTCATAGATAGCACCACTACTATAGAATGTGGCTTATTGTATGAGACCTAATGATTAGCTGTTTATTTAGTAGCAATGGTATGTGCTGGTTACAAGAATAGAAAAGATGTTAAAAGCAAGATAACCGTTATGAATTACATCCAAAATTACACCTTAAAAAATAATCACTGGGGTGTATCTCATGGTCAAAAGGCCAAGGATAAAGAGCCAAGTTCCATCTTTTTCCGTGCTGCATCCTTTACCTTCACTCTTTCTGTCCTCTCTGCTCAGCAAACGTACACTCTGGTTTCCTGAAAGTCTATACCTAGGCCAGTTGGTTCTTACTTATTTTGGAACACGAACTCTCATGTCAGTAGGACATGCTCTTAGGGGCAAGTAACAGAGACCCCAGTTCAAGCTGACCTTCAGATGGAAGAGGTGTGTGGCTCATTGGATTTAAGCCTCCTGCTGGAGGCAGTCATGGTTAACAGAGACCCAGTGAGAATGTCATCAGAGGGACACCAGTCCTTCTCCATCTTTCCACTTTGCCCCCGAGGTTTTGCACTAAGTCTCTTCCCTGGGTGTTATTATGATCCCAGGGAAGTTGCCCCAAGTGATGGGGGCCCTGGGCATGGGCCCGTGGGAGATGGAGAGTTTGCCCTTGACCACCAGTCACCAGGAGTTCCAGTCGTCCTTGATGGAACCATCCTGAACCCATCTATGATGGGTTGGTTCGGGTGTGGATTACCAAACCCATCCCTACGGGAAGGTGGGGGTTGCAGTGTCTCTATGAGTGCTCCTCGACAGAAGAGGAAAGAAACGGACATTAGGAGAATGTGAGCGTGTCTACCTCAGTCCTCCAATAATCTGGTGAAAGTTGGGTACCACCTCCCTATATGTCACTTTTGTATTAGATTTTTGGAAGATTCAGTAACACTTGAGGACTATCTTTTTTTTTCTTTTTCAGCTTTTTTTTTTTTTGAGGTATAATGATGCTCTGTCTCTGTCTTTCTCTGTCTCTGTCTCTCTCTCTGCCGTGTATGTGTGTTAACTAGCTTTCCATTATTGTAGCAAAACACCTAAGATAATCGCCTTAAAAAGTAAGAAGGTTTACTTTGGATCCTAGTTCGTAGGTTTCAACCCATGGTTAGCTAACCTGTTGGCTTCATAGCTGTGGTAAGGGATTATATCATTCAGGGAGTCCAATGTGCAGGAAGCCCCATATTATGGCTAAAAGTGAGAGAAGAAGAGAACATGTCCCCAAGGACTGAAGACCTCCCATGAGGCCTCACTTTAAAGGTTCCACCACCTGTCAATAGTCCCGCAGCCTGGACCCAAACCTTTAATGCACAGACCTTTGTGAGACATGGACCCAAAGCACAGCAGTGTGGTAAGAATTCTCTCACATATTCACACACTCTTATTCATTCTCTCTCTCTGTCTCTCTGTCTCTCTGTCTCTGTCTCTCTCTCTCTCTCCCCTTCTCCCTCTCCCTTTCTTTCCTTCTTTTTATCTTTCCTTCCATCCCTCTCTTCTTCCTTTCCTCCCTTTCTTTTTCCCTCTCCTCCCTTTCAATGTGGTGCTGAGATGAAACTCAAGACATCATACTTGTAGGCAAGCACTCTACTACTGAGCTATATCACCACTCCAAGATCTATTTTATTAGCGAAAAAAAAAAAAAAAAAGGAAAGAAAGAAAGAAAAAGTACTGGGGATTGAAGCCACATGTATTGGGTGATATGATATGTACCCCCAAGTCCTCACATACTTTTGATGGGGCTAAGTCTGGCACTTGCTTGTGTTCGGTTTGCTGTACCCGCCCAGGGGTGGAGCCCACATACAGTGTAAGGGAGGGTGGGTCTTCTGCTTCCACTCTCTCCTCTCTCTCGCCAGCGCGCCTTGCTGCTTGTGGTCACCATGAACGGCAGCCCGGCCACCCCAAGCTGCCTTGGAGCCAACTTAAGTATAGACTGAAACTCCCGAGAAACTGTAAGAATAAACCTTTCCTTCCCTAATTTTGGGCATCAGGTAATTTGTCTTGGCAACGAGCGAAAAGTAACTAAGACACCACGGCTTTGTGCATTGTAGGCAAGCACTCTACCAGTGAGCTGTATCCACGGCCCCTAGCATGGTTAACTGTAGTCACCATGTGGTGCACCAGGTCCTCAGAACTGATTCATCTTATAACTGAACATTCGTACTCTTCGGCAGATGTCTCCCTTTCCTCTATTTCCTGCACCCTGGAAACTATCCTTCTATTCTCTGAGTTGGACATTTATCTATTCCACATATAAGTGAGACCATTCAGTATTTTCTTTCTCTGCTTCTCCTATTTCACTTAACATAATGTTCTTCAAGTTCATTTGTGTTGTCACAAATGGCAGGGTTTTCTTTTTAGTGCTGAATAGTACTCCTTTGTGTGTATATATGAAGTTTTCTTTATTCATCCAACTTAGTTTAATTTCATATCTTGGCCAATATGAATAACATCCCAATGAACATGGGAGTGTAGAGTCTTTGGACACACTGATTTCATTCCCTTTGGTTGTATACCCGGTTACAGGACTGCAAGATCATCTGGTACTTGTATTTTTTTATTTTGTTGAGGACTTTTCCTACTGTACCCATAACAGCTGCATCCCTGGGCACTCCCACCCATACTTGCCAGGGCCTCTCTCTATCCTAGAAGAACGACCTTGCTCTGCAGAGGCAGAGGCGTACCTAATGCCTCGATTCCAGCGTCCTCCCGGACTGTTCGTCCATTCAGGAAATACAGTGATCTGACATGGAACGCGAATTGTGCTTTTAAGTTCTTATCTCATTATCTCATGGATGACCTAGAGAAAGGTTAATATATAAATAGTTCATTTCAAATGCTCAGAGCTTAAAATATTTTAGAACTCCAGGGTCTTTTTTCCCCATTGAGAAAGGAAAGGGGACCATGCTTTCCCTTTCCCGTGGCCCAAATTCTGTTATTTTTCCCGTGTCTTCCATGACACCGTCCTACCCTCAGTTGCCGTGAATCTGTCTGCAGAGTAAGGTAATGCAGCCAGATCTTTCAAGCCAGCCTTGCTTCTTGGGGTCCAGGTCAGGCTCTTCAGTAAGAACTCTTCTCTCTGGAAAATATGAGCAAGCAGCAATGCAGACGATCATCTAATTTTGACATTTTATAACGAATATGGTTTGCCAGAAATCCTGGGTAGGCTCAGCATCTGTCCCACCTGGAGGAGTACAGGACTCTTGACCTCTGAGAACCCCATTAGCAGTGTCTATCCATGTGTGAATTTGTGTTCAGTAAACCCTGCTTTAAATGCAATGAAAGAAGAGGCTCGCAAAGGCAGACTGCTCTTGCCTTATTCCCAGTCACCACCTCGAAGTCTCTTCTTTAAACATGAGGCCCAGAGAAGATTCGAGACATCGTCAGGAGCACCCTAACCACCAGCCACACAAGGCTGGGTTCCTGGTCTTCAGCCAACTGCAAGCATGGTTCTTGGTTTAGACATCCTTTTGTCCCTGTTCATTGACCTTATTTTTATTTTTAAAATTTTTTGTGGTGCTGGGAATGGAGCCCAGGATCTCAGGCACGCTAGGCAAATGCTCCACCACTGAGCAGTACCTTCAGCGTATCCAGCTGCCTTAAATTTCAATAGCAACACAACTGAGAACAGAAGAGGCAGTCCCGCTTGTTCCACTCAGAACTTGTCCTTACTTGAAACATTGCTGCGCACTTGCTCTTTTCCCGCTGCCATTTTGAAACCTCACCATTCACATTCACCTTCAGGTAAACACTTTGGCTTGGGGTTTTGTTCTGTTTGTTTGTGAGGGGTTTTTTTTTTTGGGGGGGGGAAGAGGTATAGACATTTTTCAAGGAAAACTTTCAGACATTTAGCCCAACTCCTTGGCCACAAGAAACAAAGTCTTAAGTATTCAGCCAGAATTATAGAAAATGAAAATTTATCTCCTACTACAAAGTAACTTAGTCCAGCTCCTGGCAATCTGGTCCTCTTAGGGACTGGGAAGAGCCCCATTGAAACACACCTGTACACCCCACCGTGTCCACGCGTGGCATGGGTAGTCACCCTACACTGAACGTGGTCTCCTCTTGGTCCTGAGGCCATCATATGCTTCAGATGACATCTTGGCTCTGATGCAGCCACTGGGCACCAGCACCTGCGTGGGAGCCGGTTCAAGTTCCCCACGCACAAGTGAGGAAGGTAGCGGCTGCACACTGTTTTCTGCTCATCCTCCCATCTCCAGTGCCAGAATTAGGCCTGCATCCCTGCTGGACCCCATCTGGAATACAGTTACTGGAAAAACTAGGAGAGCTCAGCTGCATATCGCCATCTCTGTGACTTTTTCTGCGTCCATCTAGGACTGAACTACACATACTACCTTCCTCTACCTGCAGTGGGGTGGGACATGAATGATAGAATGATGTTTCCAGGTGTTTGCTGTCCATCAAGAGTGCACTCCCTTAGTCACACTTTACCCACTCCTAACCTTATTCTAGAAAAGGTCGCAGTCAGCTTGAGCACATTAATAGAAAGAATTTTAAAGACAGTTTCTTGAAATGCTCTGTTCTCCCCATAGGCTGAGCTGAACTTTTTGAGTGGCTCACCCATTGTCTGAAAGCTGAGGTCCTATGAACAAACACCCATAACTGCAGTCTGCGGAACCTCCCACCTCTAACTCTTACACAGGGAATTGTTGTTTCCTCACTGATCGGGCAGCGTGTTTTCCCAGGGAAGCACGGGGAGCAGGCACCTGCATCCACTTTATCCCCTTCCTTTTCGTGAGTCTTCGGGGCCGCCAGCCTGCTTGCAAACCCTGGCAGGACATGCAGGTCAGGCTGTGCCAAGCACCTTGAACCTTCATTATCTTTAATTAGTGTTTAGGAGGTTAATCGGTGGTGAAGCTCATCTTTCTTTAATTACTTCAACAATTAGGTCAGGGAAGAGGGTCCCTGGTGGCTGGCTTTGAAGTGTTGTGTTTGGATGCTTATTTGAATTTGTGAAGTCGGTGTTTACTGTCCTGACCACCACCCTGTGCATGGAAGAGGGTACAGGCAGAGGAGAGAGTATAAGAAAGTTCTTTTATTGTAATTAATTGTAACTTAATGAGCCTAGAAAGTTTGCTATTTTAGAAGACTGTAATAGTCATGAGAGAGATATCAACAGTTTAAAACCTGATCCAAATCTTCTCAAGCCCCAGTAAGCAAATTTGTTTTATTTTTTGTTTGAGGACAGTTCATATTCATAGAATTTAATTGATTAAAAATAGGACTGGTGATACAGCTCAGTGGTAGAGTGCTTGTCTAGCATGAGTGAGGCCCTAGGTTTGAGCTCCAGCACCACAGAAAACAAAACAAAAAGGAAAAAGCTCAGTAGGTTCTTACATCCACTTTTTCTTTACAGAGTAGGTGCTTGGTCAAGTCGTGTTTAGTTTTCAGTGTTTGGCACGATAAACACCGCCGTCTTCACCCTTAGGAAGCTATATTCCAGCCCAGTAGTACTCAGTTGATGTCTCCCTCTGCATCTGCTTTAAATTTTATTTTATTGAAAATTCTATTTATTTCTATTTTTGTTTGGCAGCCCTGGGAACAGAACCCAGGGTCTCACCGCACATGCGCTAGGCTAGTGCTGCACCACTGAGCTACATCTCACGCTGCAGGGAAGGGCCGCTGTGGGACCTGAGCTGAAATCCTCCTTCCCACGGAGCAGAAGAGTCACCGTGGTCACCTGGGTGTAGGTCTGAAGCTATCTCAGGGCCTTTGCACTGTCTCTTGCTCTGCCTGGACGGTTCCTCCCTCTGTTCACTAGACCAGCCTCCCCTGGCCAGCGCACCACGATCCTCCCTTCCTCAGCACACTCCATACACCGTCCTGACTCAGCTTTCTGTGTCACACGTTCCACTTCATAGTCTGCCTTTAGTGCCTGTATTTCCCACTAGAAAATAAGTTGCATAGGGCGAGAGTTTTATTTTTTGTTCACAGCTGTACCTCTAGCACCAGAAACAGTCTCTGTGGATACAAGATGCCCGGAACCATCTGCCGGGCCAGGGGAGTCGCCCAGCAGGTGGGAGGGCCTGGGTTCCCTCCCAGCACTGCAGAGACAAATGAAATGAAGCAAAATGAAACGACAGCAACAAACCCAACAAATAAGGAAGGGATGAAGAAATAAAGGGCTGAAGGAACCAATACAGGCTGGGCCAAAGCACAAAAATCAAAGATAAGGACGGCAAACCAAAGGCAAGGCCGCAGGGGCCCACCTTCCTCCGGGTCCCACCCTCCACTGGCGGTCCAGAGAGGAGGGCAGGGGTTGGTCTGCTCGCCTTCCACCCTCCGGTCTGGGAAGCTTTTTTAAAAGGGAAAATTTAGAGTGTTAAGACCTGCAAGGAAGGCCATGGAGCTGGAGCAGGGTGAGGAACGGGCAGCAGAGGTGGAAACGGCGTTTGAGAGGAATGCAGGCTGCCGCTTGTATACTTGCGTGATTGGGGCAGGTAAACGGCGTGGTCCTGTCTGTGGACGTACAATGGTAGCAGAAGTTTCAGTTCACGACACTGCACCTTCACGATTAACTCCGTGCTTCACTGTGACGCTGTTGTTTTGTTCCCTGCTTGCTCACAAACGCTCCTGTTGGTGAACGCACATCCCCGACACGCCCCTCCGCCCAGGCCCCTTCGGCACCCACGGCAGTCAGCCTGGGGCCTCTCGGGCTCAGCCGGGAGCCTGCTCAGCTATCTGTCCCTAGCAGCCCTGTGACTCCAGCTTGACCCGGACCTGGGCTCCCCAGCTGTACCTCGGAGCTCAGCCTCGTTGGAGGAAGAAGCCCTAGTCCCTCGTTGCAAGCCGTGGGCTGAGGTAATGGGTTCCACATGTGCTGGGGCTGTCATTCGGCTTCTCCTTTGCCTGCTCTGCTAATGAGGCCAGCAGGCCGCGCTGGGTGGACCGCTTCCCCTGTGGCCCTGGGCTGCAGGATCCGAGGGTGGAGCTTCGGCTCCCGAACGAAGCTGGGCACCGCTGGGAAGGGATGACGGCAGAGAAATGTCAGCGAGGTAGGGAGGAACGCAGAAAAACAGAACGCGGCTTTTTAAAAACTTTATTTGGGGATCATTGTAGCTGTACACACTCTGGTAAGAAATAATGCAGACCTTTTTTGTAGTGACTTTCTTCCCCTTGGTGCGGTTCTCTAGAGGTTCGCGCGGGCTGTTTACTGTGTCACTGATTTTTTCCTCATACTGCTGAGCAGTGCTCCGTGGTGTGAATACACCACGCTGTGCCATCAGGCACTGCTTGAAAGATATTTGGGTTTCCAGTTTGGGGCTGTTACAAATACGGCTCCTGTAAACATTTGTTTATAGGTTTTATGAGAACATTGTCTTCATTTCTGTGGGATAAACGTCCAAGACTACCATAACTGGGTTTGTTGTTGTTACATATTTATCTTTTGTTTTTAATAACAGCCACTATCTTTCCCCAAATATAAGACCTAGCCAGAAAGTAATTAGCCTTGAAAAGTAGAGATCAGAAGTGCCAGTGTCACTCAGGCTTGCCTGCCCTGCAGAGTAGCCACCGAGCAGGAGGATAGTAACAGCAGGGAAGGCTAGGACAGGCTGACTGGGCCTGGCGTTTTTGATCTCTAGTTTGCAAGATTGATTATATTCTGGCTAGGTCTTATTTTCAGAGAAATAGGCTACATTTATTTAACCCATGATTCTGTGGATTGCCAATTTGGAGTATGCATTACCCTACTTTTCTGATTTTTATTTTTTTGAGATATAATTCAAACACAAAACTTTAACATCTTAAATAAAGTGTAGTATTTTTTTTACAAGGTTGTAGAATATTTGGTTTTAAAGAAACTGCCAGTTTTTCAGAATGGTTGTACCATTGCGTATCCCACTAGTAATGTAAGACCAGTGCTGCTGTATCTCATTATGGTTTTCAGTTGCATTTCCTTAATTCTCATAATGTTAGACCTCTCTTTATGTGCTGATCCGCAATTGCACACTCACACGTGTATTCTTGCTGGTAAAATGTCTCTTCATATCTTGTGCTCAATTCCTAGTAATTCTTTGTTTTGCTTTTCTGTTGAGCTTTGAGATTAATCTCTGGTCACATAGGTAGTTTACAGATACTTTCTCACTCTGCAGTTTATCTTTTCGGACTCACAGTAGAGTCATTTTGGAAGAAAGGTTTTTAATTTTAGTGAATTTCAAGTTATCAATTTTTCCTTAAGGAACATGCTTTTGGTGTCAAGTGTAAGAACTCTTTACATATCCCTAGATTCTAAAAATACTCTGTTATTTTTATCCCTAGAAGTTATATATGGTTTTATATTTTACTTTCAGGTCTGTGATCTATGTTAATATTTACATATGGTATGAGAGTTTAAACAGAAGGCAGTTTTGTTGTTGTTACTGTTATCATTTTGTTGCAGTACTAGGGATCGAACCCAGAACTTGAGCTTCATCCCTAGCCCTTTTTATTTTTACTTTGAGACAAGTTCTCACTATGTTGCTTAATTTGCCCAGACTGGACCCAAACTTGCACTTTTAATGTCTCAGCCTCCTAGAGTATTGGAATTATAGCATGCACCACCATACCAGGCTACATATTTTGTTATTTTATTTTGTTTTGTGCCTATGTGTTTATAGTTTGAGCATCTTTGTTGAAAAGGCTTTTTGCATCGAGTTGCTTTTGTTTCTTTTTCAAAAACTAGATGGTGGCTATGGGTGTTGCTCAGTGATAGGGCGTTTGTGAGGCCTTGGGTTCAGTGTCTAGCACCATGTAAAGAAAAGAGAAGAGAAGAGGAAAGGAGGGGAGGGGAAAAGAAAAGAATTACTTAGATGGTCATTTGTCTGGATCTGTTTCTGAGTTCTTCTGCACCATTAATCTATGTGTTTATTTTTTCACCAGTGACACACTATCTTGATAACTGTATTATAGTCTTGATGATTGTATCCCTTACATTAGGTAGACTAATTCCTCCGAGTAGTTCAACAGTTGCTTTTTTTTTTTTTCAAAAGGATAATCTTGTCTATAACTGTAAAAAAATCTTTCTGGACTTTTGACAGAAATTGCATTAAACCTGTGCTATATCAGTTTGGGGAAAGTTAATATATTTACAGTGTTGATTCATGCAATCCGTGAAAATAGCAAGTCCCTCTACATATTCAGATCTTTGATTTCTCTCATGGGCACTATGGAGTTTTCAGCTTGCAAGTCCTGTAAACATATTATTAGAGGCACACCTAAGTATTTTATGTATGTCTTTGAGCAGCCATAAATTGCAGTGCATTTTTAATTTCAGCATCCATGTATTCATTGCTGACATACAGAAATACAATTGATTTTTGTAAATCTTATATCAGCATGATCTCACTTATTAGTTGTACACATATTGTGTTTACATACTACTGGGTATTTCTTGGGATTATCTAGATAATCCTGTCATCTGTAAATAAAGACATTAACTGTTGCCCTTCTAATCTCAATGCCTTTTATTTGCCTTTTGGGCCTTACTGCACAGCCTAGAAGTTCTAGTTCTGTGTTGAGTGAAGGTAAATTCTTGGGCCTGTCTGCCACATTCCCAGTCTTAGGGAGAATCTTTCACCACTAAGTATGATGTTAGCTGCAGGTTTTCTGTATATTTGTCGACTTAAGAAAATTCCTCCTCTATTCCTGATTTGCTAAGTGAATTTTTGTTTGTTTGTTTGTTTTTCAATCATGAATAGGCATTGGGTTTTATAAAATGTTTTATCTGCATGAATTGATATAATGGTGTGATTGTTCCCCCTGCTTTAGCCTGTTAACATGTATGATTGTTTTGAGTAAATTTGTTCCTACCATCAAGTCTCACATGCAGTAGGTACTACATCAATGCTAAGTGAATGAAAAGTTAGGATGTCTGACTTTTAAAGTGGAACCCATTTGGTTTCACAGAAAAAGGGAAAGAGAATGATGAACTACTCCCCAGTAGAAAAGAGTTCCTAAAGAGCACCCAGCTCCCAAGTATATAAAATAGATAATTTTGGGCCAGGGATATAACTCAGTGGCACAGTGCCTGTGTGGTAAGCATGAAGCCATGAGTTCAATTCCCAGTACCAAAAAATACATACATAAATGAAATAAAATAGGCAACTCCTATGTGATTAGACCCTTGGGCTGTTTGCTTTGTATTTGTTATTTTCTCCCACTATGCAAGTGTGTTTAACTTGTATTCTACAAAGTCCTAGATAGTTCTGGAATACAGTAAATCAGAGTTTCTCACTGGGTGTGTTCAGATTGTAACAAGTAAACTAAGTCACCGAAGGAGGTTCTGAAATGCCTTTCTCTTAAGGATCCTTAAAAACAGGTTAGAACTTCAGCAGCCTGGAGGCTGGGTGGACATTTGACTTTCCCAAGAGGAAAGGGAACACAGGGCTAGCTGGCTGTCTTCTCGAGAAATCCATCCCATCTACGTTGTTATTTGCGGTGCCTGCAGCCTGGACCCAGGTCGTTGTGCATGCTCACCAAGCCACTCTGCCAGCAAGCTACGTTCTCTGCCTACATCTATGCTTTCAAAACTGCTAAGTAGCTAATTTAAAAATGAGTTTCTAAAAATATTCACTTGGTGTTGGCTTTGTCGTGGTTTGTACCGCGATTCCTATCAGCTGTGGGATTTGCAGTCACTGCAGGGAATTCCCTGCTCCTGCCTTTGGCAGCCAGGCAGGTGTGAATTCTGCAGGAATAGCCTCCTTGCAGAAATGTGGGCTCAAGCTTACTTTTCCCCAGCATCACCCTTCCTGTTCTGCTGCTCCTTCTTAAGGATGCTCATTTTTTGAGACAGGAACATAGCACCTTCTTTAGGGTAAGTCAGCTTCTGAAAAGAGCCTGTCTGTAAGAACGCGTGTGAGATCAGGCTTCACCATCTTTACTGGGAAGGCACCAAGATTGCACGAACCTCTGGTGAATTTGTGTTTACCTAGAACCTTTTATGTGTCTAAATCCCAGCTAACTTCCCTTCCCATACCGACAGAGAAAAAAAAAAAAAAACAAAAACCAGCGAATGCCCTTTCATTCTAACATCCCCCACCACTGGAGGAATAAACTGTGATGACGACACTGTTAGCGGTTCCGGTGGTGGGGAGGAATTTACCTCGGTTTAGATCCTATTCCTCCTCCTTTTTGTTTTTTAAATGAATTATTTTTAAATTATGCCAAAACTTGTATAACATAAAGCGTATCATTTTAAAGTGTAAAATTCAGTGGCATTTGGTATGTTTGCAGGGTTGTACAATCATTACCCTTGTCTAGTTTCGGAACATTTTCATCTCCCCAAATGGGAACCCCATACACTTCAAGCAGTCGGTCCCCACCGTGTCTTCCTCCCCTTCCTGCCCTACCTCCCCTGGAAACCACTAATCCACTTTCTGTCTATACAGACTTGCCTGCTCTGGGGCTTTGTGTACTCATGCTTGGCCTTCTTGGTTCAGTATCATCTCTTTGTAGCCTCTGTGTGTTGTCACCTGTGTCGTCCCTGAATTTCTTTATATGACTGAATGATAGTCCATTGGCTGGATGGACCCCATTTTGCTTATATTCATTCACTGGTGGGCATTTGGGTTGTCTGCAGTTTTTGGCAGTTGTGAATAATGCTGCTGAGGATACCTGATTGGTGTACAAATAGCTATTTCAGTCCTTCTTCAATTCTTTTGATTATACTTAAGGTAGAATTCTGAGGAGATATAGTCTTTCTGTATTTAACTTTTTTTTTTTTTTTTTTTTTTTTTTTGCAGATCTGGGGATTGAACTCACAACCTCACACCTGCCAGACAGGTGCTTAAGTCACTGAGCCAAACTCCCAGCCTAGTTTTTTTGAGGCAGGGTCACACAATGTAGCTGAGGCCAGCCTTGTGCTCCTGTTGTAGCCCAAGCCGGCCTTGAACTCACAATACTCTATCTACCTCAGCCTCCCGAGTGCTGGGATTAAAGGCGTGTGCCACCACGCCTGGCTTCTGTATTTAACTTATTGGGGACAGCAGTTACACAGTTTCAGAGACCCACTGGTCATGTGAGAGAGCTCCAGTTTCTCCACAACCTTACCAATACTTACCCTTTTCTGAGTTCTTTTTATTTTGGTGTTTATATCACCATATTAAGAGATGTGAGATGGTATCTCATTGTGGTTTGGGTTTCTTCCATAATGACTAAAATGTTAAGTATCTTTTCATGAACTTATTGGCTGTTGTATGTTTTGTTTGTAAAAATGTCTCTTCAAGTCCTTTCTCAATTTTACAAATTGAATTATCTTTTTTGCTATCCAGTTGTACTGGCATTTGTATATTCTAGATACCAGACCTTTATCAAATATGACTTGCAATTTTTTTTCATGTTTTGGCTATGTTTTCACTTTTTTGATAATATCCTTTGGTGCACGAACATGTTTATTGTTTATTTTTTCTTTTTTGAGAATGGAATCTCACTGTGTTGCTTGGGCAAGCTTCAGACTTCTAGGATCAAGTGACACTCCTGTCTCGGCTTCCAGAGTAGGTGGGACTACAGATGAGCACCACTGTGCCCAGCTTCAAAGTTCATAATGAAGCCTGACTTGCCTGTCGTTTCTTCTGTCTCTTGTGCTTTGAGTACTAAGAAACAATATAGACATGGAAATGTAGTAATTTAAAACACCTTGTATAATTCCAAAGTTTAGATAAATGTGGTGGAAATTTAAGGATATGAAAGATGTATAGAAATAGAGAGATAGAGAAACAGAGGAATAGATATAGACATGAATATGCATGAAATAGAAACTCTAGGACAAGCAAAACTAGAGAATGGGGGTGAGGCAGTTTTCATAGTTTTGTCAGGAGGAAAGATAAACCTGCAAGGTAGTGTAGCTTGCTGGGCCTGTGCAGCTAAGCGGGACATAAAAACACGTCTGCACTTCACCGTGCTATGTTACTGTGAAACTGCAGAACATCCAAGGTAAGCAGAATTGTTGTAAAGGTAACCAGGAGGAAAAAACAGATTACCTGAGCAGAGCAGCAGGCAAATTAAGTAAGCTTCAGCGCTGAACACTGACTCAGGGAAAATCAGAGTCGAGTATTCTGAAGTCTCTTTCTTTTGTTTTATACTGGGCATCAAACCCCAGAGTGTGGAACTATACCTGCCTCTTTCCTTTTCTATTTTACAGTTTGAGACAGGGGCTTGCTGAATTGCTCAGGCCAACCTCTCACCATAGTCTCCCAAGTAGCTGGGATCACAGGCGTGTCCCACTATGCCTGGCAAGAGTTTGGGGTTTTGTGTTTTTTTTTAATGTTTGTTTTTTTGCAGTACTGGGAATCAAACCCATTTCTAGTCTTGTGCATACTGGACAAGTGCTCTTACACTGAGCCATATCCCACACTCCCTAAAGTCTTTGTATTATTCAAGAGGTGAGTTGAATTATTTTCTAACATTTGACCTTATCAACAGGTTAGAAACTTAAAAGTTACCACTAAAACAGCTAATAAAGTTCCCTCTAAATTATACAAAATAAGAGGAGAAAAGAACAAAGAAAAAGAATGATAAATAGCAAGTATAAAATAAACGATATCACATATCTGTGTTTTAAAACCTATTTATCAGCCGGGCATGGTGGCGCACACCTTTAATCCCAGCACTCGGGAGGCTGAGGCAGGAGGATCCTTGTGAGTTTGACACCAGCCTGGGCTACAAAGTGAGTTCAAGGCCAGCCTGAACTGCATAGTGAGACCCTGTCTCAAAAAATAGGGCTGGGGGTTTAGCTCAGTGGCCTAAGCGCCTGCCTGGCAGGCACAAGGTGGTGAATTCGATCCCTGGTACCAAAAGATAAGAATAAAAAAAAATAAAACCCATGTATCTATTAATTATGAATACATATAAACTTGGGTATACAGAGCAAAAACAAAAAAATGGACAGAAAGGTTATTTCTAACTTTGTTTATAGAGGAGAGAAGGATGAGACCAGGGAGGAGTATAAGGATGCTTTGTATTTGAGTGTTTATTGTTTTGTTAAAATCTGAAGTAAGGAGCCTGAGATGTCACTCGGAGGAAGAGTGTGTGCTTAGCGTGTGCACCGCATGAGCCCAGTCCTCGCACCGCAAACACAAAACGAAACAACTGAAGCGAAGCAGTTAACACAGCCGGGCCACTCCTGACATTTGCAGGCTTGGTATAAGAGGATCAGCAGAGGCTGTGTGTCACAGCTAAGTGGAAATTCCTTACCAAGCCAGTAAATAATACATAGTTCTGCGTCCTGCTGAAAGCACCCTTGGCCACTCCTGAAGGCCTGGGGCACGTACACTAGCTATGTGGTCTACTTCCAGGGAACAGAGTTCAGCAGGAAGTCAGGTTAGCCTTGGGTGCAGATTTAGGGGTGACTGAGCAGGTGCTAGTAAGGTCCCTGATACCTGATGTGTGGGGCAGCATGAACTGCAGTGGACACATCTCCTTGGCCTTCCAGACCCCACCCCACAAGGATGAAAAGGACCCTGGCACGGAGTAGGTCCCCCAGAAGCACAGACTCAGATTTTTAAATACTACTTCACTAAAAACAGAGAAAGAGGAAGAAGCAAATGCCATTCCATAAGGGAATTAGGCAGCGGAAGCCGGCACCAGGATCCCCACCAGCACGTTGCAGTGCACCCTTAGGTAGGTCATTTGGCGCGGCCCAGTCTCTTTTTGTGCCCCTGCCCCATGAGAGACTGAGTGCTGTGATTTCAAAGATCCTGCCCACTGCTGCAGTTTGGTGACACCTTTATATAAGCCCCATCACCAGGAGGAGCTTCTGGGATGGCGAGGACGGGGGAGGGGTGTGACCTGGCCTCTAGGCAGAGGACGTCAGACATCCTTTGCACGCACACCCAGACCCTCGCTGAAAGGCTGTCAGTACCCTCCGTGCAGGACTGGTGTCTGCGGGTGAGGTGCAGTGCAGGGCCGGCCCTGCGTCACACCAGGGACAGAAGCGGGTCTGTTCTTAGGTGCATCCCGCTCCCTGCCGTGTGGGCAGCTGCTCCCCTGGCCCCAGAGATTCATTTGACCCATGGAAGAAAACAGAAGAGGGCGGGGAAGAGGGAAAGCCAGTATGAAGGGGCAGGGAGAGTAGCCTTCCTCCTTCGCCTGCGGACGCTCTGCCAAGTGAACTGGCTGAGGCGCACCCTTCACTGGTGATGAAGTGGGTGGCATTTCAGCCAAGAGGGCCAAAAAACGTTGTCTTTCAATGTTCCCATCCATAACGAATGCCAGCCCGGGAACCCAGGACCCCGCTCTCTGGAAGACTTTGGGAGAGAGATGAAGGGGACGTGGCCAGGGAAGGGCCTCCTCCAGCTCAAGGCCTGTGGGGGTGCCCTCGCTTTCTGTGAAGGAACTGGGGGCGTGAGAGCCCGCTGGGGTGCTCAGGCTGCCACAGCGAAGGGGCTTCTCACGGCGTGGTCGTGGACAGGGTTGCTTCTTCCTGAGGCCTCTCCTTGGCTGTCAGTGCCCTCTTCTCCTGCGTGTTCAAGCGGCCTGTGTGCAGTTGTGTCCTACTCTTCTCTTCCTATAAGGACTCCAGTTGCTTTTTCTTCTGAGGACACCAGTCTGGTTAGATCAGGGCCCACTTGTATGACCTCTTTACCTTAATTCCCTCTTTAAAGCCCTTTCTCCAAATACAGTCCCACTCTGATGTACTGGATGTTAGGACATCAACATGGTGTGGCTGTGTGTGTGTACGTACACCCAAGCACACATATGCAGGACCTCACCTATGTTAAGCTACACCCCCATCCCCTCAATGTGAATTTTTGAGGGACTCAATTCAACCCATAATAGAAGGCATTGGCAGACTTGTGTGTATCAGAAGCCTCTTTGGAGGGTCAAGCAAATGACATCCTGAGATGAAAATCAGAGGTCTCTCCCCTTATCCACAAAGAATGTGTTCAGAGACTCCACAGGGTACAGGAAACTGTGGATGGTCCCAAACCCCGTGTGCGCTCTGTATCTGTTACACAAATATGTCTGTGATAAAGTTTAATTTCCTTAGGCACAGTAAGGGACTACCAGCAATAATTCATACTAATTAGAGTAATTATAGCAACATACTGTGATGAAAGTGATATGAAGTGGTCTCTCTACAATCTTACTGTACTGCAGTCACCCTTCTTTTGATGGTGCAGATGATACAATGCCTGCATGATGAGGAGGAAGTGGGTTCAATGATGTTTTCAGAATGATACCCACTTCAAACCTATGCATTGTCCATTTCAAGAATTTTCTCTCTATTTTTTTCCCACTGCATTTGATTCTGGGAAACAGAAAACAAAACCCAGGCTATAGAGGCAAGGGGCAGGGGTAAGGATGGAGCCTGGGTCTGAGGGACCGCTGTAAATGCCAGCCACCCTCTGGGATAGCTCTGTATTTCTTCAAAGCAGCCATGGAGGGAATGCTCAGGAAGGACAGGAAGAGCTCCTCATCCTTGGCTTGTAGAAGAAAACACCAAGATTTTCATTAGCGATGAAAGCAAGCATCGGGTTGTGCAGCCACAAGTTCCCCCCACTAGGGCCCTGCAGCACTGGGAGCAGGGCTCTTCCCCGGGGCACACTGGCTGGGGAAAGGGACTGCAGCCTGGGCTGAGACCCTCTGAGTTCTACCAACTATGGAAATGGAAAGGGTACCTGCAGTGCCTCTGAAAACAGGGCAGCTTTTGAAAGAGAGCTGTGCACTCAACTTGGGAGATAGCATCTACTGTAAACAGCGGGCTGCCTGGGAAACCAGACCTTTCGCTGGATGTGGGGAGCCCACCCCACCCTGTCTGTTTGATCTTACAACCTGAAGTCATCCACCAGACTCTTGGAGATATGTTGGGGTGGCCCAGAGCCCGACCCTGTTTGCTTTCTTGCAGGATGAACGAGCGCGACCGCCTCCTCAAGAGGCTCAGCAGGAAGACTCCCCCGACCCTGTTCCGCGGCGGCTCCATCCAGCAGTGTGTCTCCCGTGAGTAGCTGGGCCGCCCAGGCAGGGCGAGAGACCGGGGCGGGGAGGGTGGCCGGCTCCGAGAGCACAGGTGGTGCCGACAGTCCTATTGGGAGTGGGGCTCACATATTCTACCCCAGGCGAGTCTGTCGTGAGTGTGGGCAGTTTCCGTTGGACCGTGTCAAATACCTGAGTGATAAAATCCCAGTATGGTTACATGCTCTGAGAGAATGTTTTTAAAGATTAAAGTGGTATAACTCCTTAAATTCTGGCCCCCTAAGACAGCAGGTGAGTTGCTATATTTAAAATTAACATAGTAACCGAAGCAATGACAATCCCTGGGAAGAGGAATCTCTGTGCCTTGACCTGTTGAGAGTTACCATCGCCCCCATACAGAAGAGTGAGAGCCCCCTCTTTAGAGCTTGCAGGGAGCTGTGGGGTTCTTTCTAGCAATCCAGACATCCAGCTCCCCACTGATGGACTCCTGGCCGCTGTCCCCAGGGCCCGACCCACTGTGGCCCAGCCCCTCGTCTCCTCGTGTCCTCCTCCACCTGCTCGTGGGTTTAGGAGGAGGCACCTGCAGGAACAAGGACTCAGTGAACACGGAGAATCTGTGCGCACATCGTACAGGCATTGATGGATCCGCCCGGAGGCCAGCTGAGCTCCACCTGTCAACAGGGGAAGAGAAGGCAGGGTGTTGCTTGTCATCGCTGCCCGCTAATCCACTCCCTCTGCTCACTCCCCGCGTGAGGTGTCGGGATGGAGCACGCCACCTGTCCTTGAATGCCCCACCACCCCGGGAGGCAGGTGGCACCAGTCCTGAAAACACAAAGCACAGGGCCAGGACAGGAGGGCGACTGACCCTGTGGGGTCTGGTCCAGCTAGGAGGCTTGGCGGGGTCCTCCAAGGAGTGTGGTCTGCCAGGCCCTCTATCTGGAATCAAGCTGCTTGTCTAGTTCCTGTCACTGCTCTGTCACTTTTTTTGTGACTGTGGGCTAGTTATTTAATCTGTTTCTGCATCTGTAAAATGGGTATAATGTGAGAACCTAGCTGGAGTTATTGGGGAAATTAAATGAGATCATATAAAGAAAGCACCTCAAACTGTGCTAGACCATGGGAAGAGTCCAGTAAATATTAGGCACTGTTGCTGTTATCATTACCATTCTTATCATCATCGTCATCATTGGGCCACATGCTGAGCAGCTTTGGATGTTTACATGTTTCTTTAAATTCCTATTTTCTCTCCCAAGAAAGAAAATAGAATTATAATAACCTGTGTCCTTATGCGTCTTCCCGGTGCTGTATGTAAAGTACCTTCTGCACGCCAGGTTCTCTGAACTGCAGCCTTCACACGCTGGAACCCTGCTCTTTGCGCATAAATGTTTCAGGGCAACCACGGAGAGCATGTGGGCAATGGGTACACTGAAATCAAAGACCCAGTGAGAAATTCTGCGGGCACTTATCAATGGCTTACAGCAACCATTGTTCTTCTTAAGTTACATTTTGAAGACACAAAAAGAGAAAAAAATTCTGCTGAATTAATACAAGAAAAAATATGGCTTCTGAATCATCACATTTTAAAAACACTCAGTGTTTAATGACCTGATGATTTAGGACAGTTCTGCCATTAACAGCTCAACAAGATCATCAAATGGTCTGAACTCCAGGGTGCAAGAGTGTCTGCAGAGCTCCTGCCAACCACTGTAGGTCTCGCTGCACCTGCCCATCTCCTGCTTTAGGCTCGGCTGGGCATTTGAAGGTGATTAGGATGGCAGGACGTGACCAGGGTGCAGCCCCCATGATGCAATCCTGGTGGCTTGATCAGAAGATGGAGAGTTCCCTGTCTCTTGCCCTATGTGCATGGTGCCGCAAGAGTGCTGTTACTAGATGTGACACCTTGCACCTCCAGAACTGTGAACCTTCGGATTTTTATAAAATACACAGCTATGTATTCCATCATAGCAACGTGAAGAAAATTAATACAGTTCCTATGAGCCACCACTGTACGATATTTACAACTAAGATCCATATTTCTTCCATAGTCAAATTTCCTCATTATTTACATGGTCTTCTCCATTTCTGAGAATAGCAGCAATCTTTGTCTAAACAGGAAAATACTACTTCCATTAAGGGGCTATCAGAGCTTGGATTCAAAGAATGCCACATATGGAAAATTTTATTCCAGGATGCTGAAAAAACAGACACTTTGTGAACCTCACCAAATGTTATACTTGGATAAAACAAAATAACTTAGAAGTTCATTTATTCTCCCATCTCCTTCTGCTTCTCCAATTTTCTCCCCAGAGCCTGGCTGTGCTGCGTATTTAGGAAGCCAGCCAGGGAAAGTACCCAAGCCGGGCTCATGGAGCGCATCCTCCAGGCCCCAGCAGGACTTTCTGGCTGTGAGGACTTCCCGACAGATGAGGGAAGTGGCGAATGCAAATGCGGGGTTTCCTCTGAGCCCCTGTGGGATGCACATGGCGGCCGAGTGTTCACCAGGTGGAATCTGATTGAGCAGATCCTGCATCTTTGTCAGGCCGTGGGCTGAGGCCCAGCAGGTAGGAGCAGGCTCTGTAGCAGGACGAGGGACTCCGCCTGCCGCCTCTCTGGTGCGAAGCCTGGCTTCCTGCCGGCCATTGGAGGTCTCCCTGCCTCTGTCCATCTGCTGGTTTAGGCCTCTGCTTCCCTGGGAAACTAGAAGGAAACTCTAGTCCTGATAGTGAAACTCTTCCTGCCGCAGTGTGGCTGGGTCGGCCCCCACCCGCCCACAGCAAAGCCCTTCTGGCCAGAGGCCCCGGATGCCGTTTGAGGAAGTCATGCGGCCACGAGCTGAAAAAAATCCCTGAAATTGGGTGCCCAGCAGGCACAGTCATGTTGTGGGTAGAAAACAGACTAAACAGATCAAAGCTTTTTTACCCTCTATTTGAAGAGAGAAAGGACAATCCTAAAAGTTATTATATCCCTTTTCCAAAAGGACAACCCCCAAAATGCTTATGGATTTATTTTTGAGACAGGGTCTCCTATGCAGTGCAGCCTGGCCTTGAGCTCATTGTGTAGCCCAGGCTGGCCTCAGACTTATGGCCATCCCCCAGCTCCTGAGTGCTGGGGTCACAGGTGGGCTCCACTGCACCCAGCTTAAAATGCTTATTTTAATGTCTCAGTAAGGGTCCTTCATCCTCTACCCACCCCCTCCCCTAAAGCTGACCAAGAGAAGATGGGTAGCAGTTATTCTGGCGGCTTCACTGTAGAGATGGGCTCTCCTCCGGTGGTGCGGAGCATAAACTCCACCCAGACCCAGGGAAGCGGTGACCAAGCTGAGACTGAGCGCTTCCTTTCTTGCCCCAGCACTTCAACCACTTGAGCCCCGGGGTCCAAGATGGAAGCAGAGTGCGTGGAGGAGGCTGCCGAAGGGTGGGGAGCGGGAGTCCCCTGCCTGCCACAGACGTGTTTATAAAGAACACTTGGAATGGCCTGGAGAGACCAGTCCTGGGCCAGAACAACGCCAGACTGAGGAGCTCGCCCGTGGGAGGCAGGGCCGTCATTCCCACACACATCCCGTCCAGGGGCAGCTGTTCTGTGGCCCCATCCGAGTCACATCAGCTATTTACTCAAACATTCCTTTTTAAAAGACCAGAGAATGAAAATTGTCCAAGTTGACCCTAGCAGACAGCCTTGCTATGAGAGAACAGGGTGTTATTTGCTCGCTTCTGCTTTGAAGCATCCTGGGGCCGGCAGATCCTCTGGACTGCGGCGAGAACGCCCCACAAAGAGCACCTTGTCTGGGGCTTGGGCGGGGAGGTGCGCGGAGGAGGCAGGAAGCCGGAGCGGCTCCTCCCAGCTGGCGGCCGCGCTTTCTTATCCCGGGTCGGCTCTGAACAAGCGGTCTGAAAGCTATCAAAGGAGCGGAGGTGGGAGTCTGTGCTGGCTCCCCAGGGCTCAGGAGCAGACCCCGAGAAGACTGAGCCGCCGGGAGAGTCCGGGCACAGCCACCTGCACAGAAAGCGCCTGAAGAAGTTCCGGGGCGCTGCCTGGGCTCTGTGCCCGGGCCAGAACGATCAGCCTCCCCTTTAAGGCTGGCTCCAGCTCCACCCCGCTCTCCTGCCGGCCATGGGAGGGTTCCCCCTGGTCCGGAAGCTCCTGGCCCATGGTGGGACTACTTGGCTTGCGGATTGTGTTTTGTTGAAATCCAGGTGAGCCAGTCAATAAAAGTTCCCTGGAGAAGACCTCTTCTTCGTCCCCTCAGCGCCCAGTTGGCTAGTTCTGCCTTCGCTGAGGGGCAGTCCTTCCCTCTTGGGCCCTCCAGGCCTCAGCCCTCCTCCCTGCTGTCCTGCCCCTGTGTCTTCAGTGGACCCCAGTCCACCCCTGCTGTCCCTGCCCCCAGGGTGGCCCCCCTGAGCTTGGGCTTTCTCGGGTGGTGGCTGGCAGGCATGCTCTTTTGAAGGGCCGGAAGAGTCAGCTCGTGGAGAGTGAATATGGCCAGTGTCCCCTGCGTGGGAAGGAACAGTTAGAAGCAAAGACCCACTTTGAGTTTATGAACACCAAATCTGTTTCGTAGCTGGTAGTGCAGAAGGGTGCCGGTCAACTGTCACACCTCCTGGGTTTGCTTCCGAGGTCTGCCATTCACTCAGCCTGTGACCTTGAACAAGTCACAAAAATACAGCGTCGGTGCTTCGGTTTCCCCATCTGTATCACATGTCTCAGAGCGTTTCCAGGAGGCTCGAATGAGCTATCCATAAGCAAAATGTGCAGTAGTGCCTTGTACACACATTATTTAAGGGGTGGGGGTGATTCACTTTATTATTACCCTGTGAACTGATTGTAAGAACCAGACTTCCTTTGACCACAGGACCAGTTATTAAACTCTTTCTCTTTATTTACATGGAAATAAACCCACTTAAATTACTTATTACCAGTCCAAAGCAGTCCAATTTTAAAAACAGCAGCTTTGCCAGCTTTCACTAATGGCACTGCGTGTGTGTTTTCTGACGCGTCTTTGGCTTTGTAAGTTAGCAGGCCAGCCCACAGCATCAGGCGGCCGGGGGAGGCAGAGACAGGGACCACGGCTGCCCACACACAGCTCTCCTGCAGCCTCCCAGAAACAATAAACCCACCCACTAGGATCTGAATGTCCCCTAAAACTCACGTTGCAGTGCAGTTGCCTTTGTGACAGTGTGAAAAGATGGGAACCTGAAGAGGTGACCGGGTCGTGAGGGCTCTGCTCATGCTGCCGTCCGGGGGTATTTCAGTTGTCTCAGAAGGACGCTGCCCTTGCACCGTGCTCTGATGCAGAACAATCCTGGACTTCCCAGACTCCACTACTGCAAGCCAAGTACATTTTATTGTTCGTAATCTGCTCAGTCTGTAATATTTTGTTATGGCAGCAGAAAAGAGGCAAGACCCTCCCCTCCATTCCCCAGTGCCTTCATCTCAGGACTCTCCTCCCGTGGCCACATGCAGTTCAGCTGTGATCACCTTCCCCAGTGGCTTCCTTCAGCCCAGAGGCCTGGCCTGATTCTCTTCCCCACTCACCTTCCCGTGTGTCTCTTGCAGATGGGTATGCCTTTTCCCAGGAAGAACACGGAGCTGTTACTCAGGAAGAAATAGTTCGAGCCTATGACACCACCAAAAAGAAGTCAAAGAAAAAATAAGCTGCAACTTTTCCTGACTCCATGGTTTAAGGGAAGAGATTCTGTTTGTTGTATCCAATGTTAACCTTTCTTTGTCAGAAAAGACTGGCGTCCACAGCCAAAACAACTCAAAAACACATTTCTGTGGCCTTAGCCGACCAGTTTGTTAGTTATCTATTCCTTTGCAAGCCCAGAGCACGGACAGCAGGGAAAGCCATTATTTCCCCTCCGCGTTTGTCTGCAGTGCTTGGCCTACACTTCTGTTTACGTCATTATGAAGCATTCAACTATGCTCTGTGAGGTATGAAATTAAAAACGCTATGTTTCACCACTGTTTAAACATCAGTGCCAGCTGTGCTGGGAGACAGAGAAAGGAGTCTGATGTTGCGTGGGCACGCTCACTTCCTGTTTGTTAACTCACCGACTAGGTCCGAGGGGTAGCGAGAAACTTCGCCTAGGGCAGGTTGCTTCCTCGCTCGCGTTCCGTTTTGTTTGCATGAAGTGGCATAAACTTCTTGATTGCAGTGAAATCACAAAAATCTCTGTTTTGCTGGTGGCAGACTTGAACCTCTTAGCCACATTCCCAGCTGGCGTCCCGTGGATTCTCCTACACCTTCTCAGGTGTCAACCGTCTGCTTGGTCCTGCCGCCACTGTCCGTGTGACCCTTGTCCCCAGACCTTCCGCGTGGCTGGCCGCTGGGCTCAGTGTGTGACAGCTGGTGCAAAGCCCACCCTAAACGGCACTTTTCCTTGTCCCACTGCTGCTTCAGCTATGGATGCCAGGAATGCCTGCCTCCACCACCCACTTAATTCTGTAACTAAAGAAGAGAAACCCCGCTGTCCTGAATGTATCCTAGACATGCCCCTGCCGCTTTCCGACAAGGGAGTCCTGAGGGTCAGGGTGGTGGGGGGACTCCTTCCCTGCTCTGGCTGCGAGTACTCGTGTCCCAGCCCTGATCACTGGGCCTTAGCAGCCACCTCAGAGCCCGCGCTTGTTTCCTAGAGGCCTCAGAGCACATGCTGGACTTTCACTGTTGGGAAGCAGTTGAATCTGTAACGTGCCTGCTCAGTGAAGGGAGATACCTGTCCATCTGTAGCTCTAGAATCAGGAGGAGCAAACCCGGATGGAGAGTAGAGGTCTGGGAGACTCAGGGGAAGATGACCACCCATGTCCTCAGAGGCAGTGGCATACAGCAAGGGTTGGAGGCAGACTCGAGGACATTTCTGCCACATCTCTACAGAAACCCTCGTGCAGGGGCCCAGATAATTGCTACCGTCAGCTTCCTATGGACAAGAGCTAAAACAAGACTTTGCCACACACTTACAGTGAAAAGAATTCCAAACAACTCAAGGAAGTACCCGTTCTAAAAATATTTCTATCCTTTCCTATCTTGGTCTAGCCAGCTTTACACATGGGCCTATGCTGAGTTCTGAGGCAAAGAAGGGGAGGACAAGTCACTGACTCCCCCTGCCGCCCCACGTTCTGAGCTGGGGTGGACCCTGCAGGCAGGCATGAGAGGACCCAGAGCCCTCAATAACTGACCCCCCCAGAGGCACGTCCTCACCCTGTGGGTAGCACAGCCCGATTGTGTGCGGATTGAAGTACATCTGGGCAGCTGTTCCTGGTTAGAATGGCCCGGTTCCTTGAGGAATGGTGTGATAGCTTGGGAAATAAAAGAATAGTGCACTCCACCTCCTAACACTTTATTTTGGGAATATCTATAACTTACTGGGTGTTGAAATAACCTAAAATAGAATTTGCATTGAGTTAGGAAAATTAATTCTCATTCATGAGGTGACCAGGATACAGAGAGGGCTAGAGAGCTGAGGACTGAGAAGTTCACAGGGTGGCCCGGAAAGTTGCCTTTCCTTCCTCTCTCAAGCAAATAAACATGTTGAAATACTGGAGCACCCAGCACTTTGAATCCCTGAAGACCACCAGACAGGGATAAGGCCAGGAGATTAACACAGCAAACCAAGGTGTAATTCTTGATTGCACATGCAGAAAGACAATGGCCACAATACAGAGGAGAAAGGAAAATTAGAATTGAAAGTGCATGAGGCATCTTGATGGTTTGGTTTCTTTTACCTGGGATCAAAACTGATTTGGAAAGATTGAATGAAAACTCAATTCTTTGTCGAACACTTGGCCCTCTCTTGAACTTGAAGTCTTTCAAATCAGATTTGTGAGAGAAATGTGTTTGTGGTTAGGGTTGTTTTCTTTTTGTTTTTTCTTTTTATTTTGTATTCTAGGTTAAAGAAGAACAGTTTGCATTCTCTGGAATTGAAGTACATTTGCCTCTTCGAGAAGTAGACTAAACAATCTTTGCAATAACGAAATTTGTACACAAAAGAAAACACTTCTAGAAGAGATACCTTTCTATTTATTCTCCCGTGTGATTAACGCTCCTATAGATGGATGACTAAACTGGGTTTCTAGGCCAGGCAGCTGTCATGATGTGTGATGTCTAATATTTAGCCCGGGCAAGCTAGGGGCCATGTCATTTGTCCTATCTTTAAATTGAGGTCAGGATGTCACACACACCCCTTCCCCAGGGAGCAGAGTAGACCGGACTGGGTTGCATATCTCGCTGTCAGCTTGGTGGAATTGTCATGTGGGATTTGTCATACTCCCACACAGTAAGTGACTGCCCGGCCAGCAGGTCAGGCACGGTCAGCACTTCCGGGGCCTGCTGGGGGGCTGAGCTGAGTTGGAAGGACCCGCCCAGGCAGACCCTTCAGCCAGCGCTGTATGCAGATGGCCGCCCTTGTGTGAGGCTGTTCTGTTTGGGCCCACTGCAAACAGGCCAGACAAGCCATGCTTAGAGCTCAGTTCGGGTCCTGCCACACGGACCCCATCCCCATGGCGGCTGTGGAAAGCACGTGTTGTGGAGGGAGGGGCCAGGAAAAGCCACCTGTTTCTGCCTGGCAGTCTGGATAAACATGAGCTGCTGCTCAGAGCAGCTTTGCAGTGATTTGGGGGGTGTGGCTGACGTGTCTGTCCTGTCTCAGTGTGGAACACCCCAGACTTCTTGACCAGTGTTATTCTTTCCCCTCTCCTAACACACATGTGCACACAGAAAACCAGAAACAGGACTTACTTGAATCAGTATACCACACACAGTGTGTGCTTTGGAGAACGGAGATGGTGTTTCTTTAACATTTGCAGAGAAGTATCTTAAAAAGCGAAACTGGGATTCAGCAAAGCCTGGCCGAGAACTCTGTTCCTCTTCTCCCGCCAGGCTTCAGGTGTGCTGCAGGGAGCTGGCAGCGAAAATCAGCGATAACTTGTCAGGAAGCAGCGAATAATGAAAAGCGAGTGTAGGCAGCTGATGTCTGAAAATGCAGATGGCCACACAGATTACAGGCCGCTAGTGTGAATAGCTTTAAAAAAGAAAGTTACAACCTGTAATCTCCATTTGTTATAACACTGACCTTCCCACTTTTTAAGCCAGAAGCAAGAGAATTTTCTACCAGACACTCCTGTTGCTAGAGATGTATGCCTTACACCGTAGCTCTGCTGTAGGATAAGGTCGCCTTTAGTCTTGGACATGGGAAAGGGCTACACACATTTCAGTCAGAGTTTGAATTGCTGCCCTGGGTCACTGCCCCAAAGTAATTCAAGGAGTGATTCAGCTTTGGCATTTGAAATGGTTCCTTCATCTCCTGGGATCCATTTTAAAAAATGCACAAGGAATCTGGCTAAACAGAGTCTAAAATAATAAGTTGAAAGTCAAAGAAATGAGTTTATCAGGTGAAATCAAAACGTGGCATTCCCTGTCACACCCGTTACTTTCCTCACGGAAATGCTTAAATTAGCAAATATAAAAATGAAGGAGATATTTAAAGCCCTCTCCTTTCAAAAAAATACATCAGTCAGTTTTGTTGATGGTTCTTTAATGGCTCCAGGCAGTTATCTGTCTCAGGGGGACATTATTAACCCTACTAGCAATTTTTCCACTTGGAATGGCGGGGAAGACAGAGGGGTTTCCAATGGGTCATAGAAGTGAGGTTCCAGACCCCATAGTGACACTGTTCAGTATTCTTGGGATGAATGGACTGGGTGTACGCAACTTGATCATTTATTCATTTCTTCTCAGCATCCCAAACTGTCCAGTTGTCCACCTTTCCCTGCCTGCCACCCCACTCTGTTAGGGATGAATGATTTCTTGAGTAAAAACAAAAGGGTGCGAAATCAGCATAAATCTAAGTGGTCAGAAGCTGCAAGAAAATGAGAGAGACGAGAGTCGTGCTCACCCCTTACCTAATCCCAGCTCCGATCCTCCATCGTTAACCCAGGACAAACACCTCCCTCTGCCAAGGGAGAGAAGACAGAAGGGTGATTCTTTTCACACCCAGGCTGGCTCGTTCTCCAACGACAGTCGCTTTCCTAGCCTCCAGATACCGTACCTAACACTACTTTTTCTCCTAGGCACTGGACCAAGAAAAACAGGCTCAAAAGATTAGCCCACAGGTCTTTCTTCTGACCTGGCTAAAGAAAGGAAAGAGACCTGTTTGTTTTAAACATCAGGAACAAAGTGTCAGGTAGCTGTGATTTATGACAGAAATTGGAAGAAGAAAGTTGAAATAATAGCACTATCCAAATAACCCTGCCCAGGAAACTTAGGGGTCAAGAGAGCTTATCAAGACTCTAGTATTAGTAAGCTCCTCTGTGCAGAAGGAAAACCCAGAAGGCAGAAAGACTAAAGAGCAGGCTGTCAACCCACTTACCAAGGGGATGGATCTAGCGGTGTTACTAGAAATAGCTGGGCACACAGTTACAGGTAAATCAATAAACAACAGCAAATAACAGAAAAAGGAAACCTGCCCAGTTGTGAGAGTCTCTCCCTCCAACAAGATCCTTGCACCAAACCTTATAAATATGTGCAATTGTTATGTGTTATTTTTTTAAAGATCCTCTTTGGATGGTGGGGAGGGAGCCTCTTGCCTTAAATGTGAAAAGCCCTGGGCTTAGTCCCCAGCACCATACATACACACGTACCCATGCACATGCACACCAACCCGCACGCGTGCACACCAGTGAAGACTCACTTGGTTTTTCACCAAAACAAAAACATAAGGCTGAAAACTGCTCTCTCCTCTCCTGCTCCATCTCCCGTGTTGCCAGTGATGGCCAAGTCCACAGTCGGCCCGGGCCCCTTCCACGTGGGCCTCACTCTCCAGGGCAATGCAGGCAGCCACCCCAGTGCTGCCAGCGGCGGGCTGAGCCCATGATTCCTGCAGGCCCGAGGTCGCTGCATCACTGTGTTCAAAGGCAGAGTCTCCGTCGTGTCTCTCTCATGCAAGCAGAGCCGTGTGCTCCCGTCTGCTGTCACAGCTGTGCTGGGGTTGCTTAAATACTGTTTGCGATGGGGAGATTTCAGTCTGGTTATGCAGGGGGAACAGGCGGCAGGGGCCTGCTTAATTGGCTCCCAGCAGAGCGGTGAGCGCTTCCAAGGCTAGTGGGCTTTTTTATTCCCTCCCTCTAGAAGTGTAACCATTTCCCCAATCTATTAATGTCCTCTGGTTGTGTGGAGCTGCGTTCCCTCCTGGAGTGAATACAAATGTAGGGCATCTCCTTGTATGTTTAAAGGTGTTTGGAAAATTTAGTGATTTGTAGCTTTGATCAGTCCTGTCAACTGCAATATGTCTACACAAACCCATTTCAAATAAATCTTTTGCTAAGGTAAATGACTGGACTGTGTTTTATTTTGGAATTTTCTTTTCCACTAATAAGCAGTTTCTGCCATAGGATCTTGGAACCATCATGCAGGATTTTGTCAGTGGGTAAAGACTCCATGGAGCTCCAGAGCTATGGGCCTGGTGGCACTGGTGTGTGTGTGTGTGTGTGTGTGTGTGTGTGTGTGTGTGTGTAGCGAGAGTCTGATTTGCAAATGAATTTGAGCCATGCGCTCCTGGGCCAGCATTGTCTATGTGTAGAGGGTCCAAGAAGCCACACTGAGTTTGGATTTCCCTAATCAAAGGAAAGACTTATGTACAAACCTTCTTCCCTCAGTCACTTCCCTCCTCCTGGCTTGTCTCGGCATCTGGGAAGACCAGGACGGGGCAGATCCCTTCACCCAGCATGAAAGCTACTGTTATTTTATCTTCTTTCTTCAGTGCTAGTTACTGAACCCAGATCTTTGCACAGAATAGGCAAGTATTCTACAACTGAGCTATGCCCCAGCCTTAAATTATTAAAGAAAAAAAGACTATTTCTATTCGCTCTCTATAAATGCAGGTTGGGCATCCCTAGTCTAAAACTCTGAAGTGCTCCAAAATCCAAAACTTTTTCAGTGCCAACATGATGCCACAAGTGGAAAATTCCACACTGTGAAACTGTATTTCATGGACAAAGTTTGTAAAATATTGTATAAAACTATCCTTAGAAATAAGTATAAATGCATTTGGTGTTTAGACTTGGGTTCTATCATCAGAATAACTCAATATGTACAAAGATCCCAAAATCCAAAAAGATCTGAAATCTGACACACTGCTCACCCCAAGCATTTCACGTAAGGGATATTCAATCTATGTTATCAAAGGAATCAATTCCATGCACCTACCAAAGCTATGAGCATCAAATACGTATAGTCCAATCCAGGTGTGGCAGTGTATAATCTTAACACTCTGGGAGGCTGAGGCAGGAAGGTGTCAACTTTGAGCCCATCCTGGGCAATTCGACAATTTAGGAAGACTTTGTCTCAAAATTAAATTTTAAGCCTTTAATCCCAGCACTCGGGAGGCTGAGGTAGGCGGAGCGTTGTGAGTTCGAAGCCGGCTTGGGCTACAACACGAGTGCAAGGCCGACCTGAGCTACACAGTGCGACCCTGCCTCAAAAAACCAGGGCCGGGAGTTTGGCTCAGCGGCTTACGGGCCTGTCAGGCAGGCGCGAGGTTGTGAGCTCAATCCCCGGTGCCACAAAAAAAAAAAAAAAAAAAAAAAAAAAAAAAAAAAAAATTAAATTTTAAAAAGTGCTGCAGACACAGATCAGTGTGAAGGCCCTGGGTTCAATCTCCAGTACCAAAAAACAAGCGTGTCAAGTCCAGCTCACAGACATTAAGCTTTCACGTATTAAAAGTAGGCCACATGTCCAAAAACATTTTTAATATTCCTGAATATTGGTCTCAGTGCTCTGTTTTCAGACACAGTGGTCTTAGACTCGAGATTCCTGAGTGATGGGGTATGTTTTTGTTTGTTTGTTTTTGTTTGTTAATGTTCTATCTTGTTTGGTGGTGCTGAGGGTTGAACCCACAGCCTTTGACATTAAATTATACCCCCATGCTTTTGTATATTTTATTTTTTAAGACTGGTTAGCCCTAAGTTGCCCAGACTGGAGTCAAACTTGCCAGCCTGCTGCCTTAGTCTCCCAGAGTGCTGAGATTATAGATGTAAGCCCCCACACCCAGCTTCAGGTTGGTAGGTGTTTAGAGGCAGCGTGCACTGGCTGTGCTCAAAGCCAGACCTTTTCCCAAGCCTTGAACTGGAAGGCTCTGTCTATATTATTGTTACTAGACCTACTTACACAGTTTTGTGCTGCTAATACTTCTCCACCACACACCTATAAAACAAATATGTCCTGATTAGAAATTCTAAAATAATTGCAGACAAAGGTTTCCTGACTTTTCCTCAATTTTCCCAGCAGTTGGAGTGGGTATGTTAAACTCTGTGATTAAAATCTCTTCTGCTGGGCAGGCGGTGTAGCTCAGGGGTGGAACCTGTCATGCACAAAACCCTCAGTGATCCCAGTACTGCAAAAAATAAAAGTTCTTCTGCTGACCTAACCTACCTGCTGACCCAGCCCTCTGAAGTTTGGCCCCAGTGCTTTCCAAATGGCCTTGAATGGAGGGAGTGGCCAGCATACCCAGCTTGGAAACTTTGGTAACCAAAGAAAGGCCTGTGTTCTGGCCTATGCAGTGCCTACTGATATTGGATGCTGTGTTTACGTAAGTGAAGTATAGCTTTAGCCTGGGGAACATTTCTTTTGAAATTCTTAATATTCTAATTTCCAAATATATTCCTATCCCCACAAGTATTAGCAGTGAGTATACTCTATGCAGGCAGGTACCAGAGGCCAAGGAGTCCTGTAGACAGGACCAAGTGTGTGCTGCCTAATGGAGACATACACAAAAGTAGACATAGTATAGGGCAGTTGGTGTAAGGACATGAGCTAGTGCTGTGGGGATGAGAAATGAGAGGAATAATGTCAAGAAGTAGAGACAAGACTGGTCCCCCTCAGCGCTGCTTCTCCTTCCAGTACCCTGATTTCTAAGGATTTCTGGATAACATGGAGACCAAGTATGTGAGTCAGCTTTCTGTCACTGTAAACAAATGTAAAGAGAAAATATCTACTTTTGCTTTACAGTTTTGGAGGGTTCAGTCTATGTTTAGTAGACCTGCGATAAAGCAATACATCATGGCAGGGAGCACACAGCGAAGCCAGCCATTCACCTCTTCACGTGACGGCAGAACACAAGGGACAGAAAGAGAAAGGACGGGGGTCCCGGTGTCCCCTGGGAGGGCAGATCCCCGGTGACCTACTATCCTTCCCCTAGTCCCCACCTCTTAACGTTTCCAGCACCTCGGAACAGCACCAAGCTGAGGACTCAGCCTTTGACACGTGGACCTTTAGGGGATGTTATAGGTACAACTGTGGGAACAATGAAAAGACCTCTTTAGAATATGACTAGATGAGGCTTCGTTTTGTGGTACTAAGGATTAGACTCAGGGCTTTGCATATGCTAGGCAAATGTTCTACCACCGAACTAAATCCTCAGCCTTTTCTTCGAGAGAGAGTTTCTCTAAATTGCCCAGGTTGTCTTCAAACCTGTGATCATCTTACCTCAGCCCCTTGGGTAGCTGAGATTATAGGCATGCGCCACTATGCTTGGTGTGGCTGGGATTTTTTGTTTGTTTTTATTCTGGGAATTGAAACCAAGGCCTTCCCTTGAGCTGCCTGTCAACCTTTCCATTTTTTATTTTGAGACAGTCTCACTGAGTCACTAAATTGTCCAGACTAGAGTCTAAACTTGCGATCCTCCTGCCCCAGACTCCCAGAGTGCTAGGATTACAGGCATGTGTCACCATGCCGGGCTTTCGGCAAAGTTTTAAAGATGGTTTCAGGCTCAGCCAGCAAAACCCCATCATTTACCTAAAACCAGAGCCCCTGGACAACGGTACATAAGCAAAGCCACAGGAGGAGAAAACCGAGCTGGCAGACACTGCGGCGTTGGTCCTCACTGGATCCACACAGCTGCCCGCCCACACAAAGGGTGACCGTGAGTCCCATTTAACTGAATAAAGCACAGAGAAGGCTCCAGCATTGTTGCACGTTTGCCACAGACAGAAGAGAGAGTTGAATCTGACACTCATGTTCTCTCAAGCTCGGGCTTTGTCTCCGAAGAGCAGCCGTCTAACGGGGACCTTGAAAAAGATGCCTGCCAGTTCCCCTGTGCAGCTGCCCAGGCAGTGCGGTTAAGCCTCGTTCTGATGCAGTGATTAATTTCTGTCTGGGCACCAAAGTGAGTATAAAAAATCTACTTTGCATTGCGTCATTGACTTTATGCATGCTTACGGCAAGATGAGCAATACCTCTGTGGCACGTCAGGACACTGAGGACAGCCCCTAGATCTAGTCATGTTACAAGGCACAGTTGGCCTTACAGTGTGAGCTCCAGCCCTCTTCCACACACTGAGTTTTGTGACACTGGGACAGGGCCCCGCCCACCTTGCTGTGCCCAATCAGGTCAGTGGGATTTGGGTCCAGTCGCAGCTCTCATCCCTGTAGTCCTTGGCAGCAGTCTCTAGCTTTGTTTTGTTGTTGTTGTTTGTTTGTTTGCATCCCAAGAACCACCTCACTGTGTCCCCGTGGCATGGCACCAATGCCAACTGCCAGGTGGCCTTCCCAAAGTGTGGCAGGGCTGCTTCTGCAAGCATCCAGATTCTAATACCCCAACCTCTTCCGTTTGGGCTCAGTCCCAAGGGGTAGGAATAGCTCGAGGTAGCTACCCTGTCACCTTATTGTCATCTATTGCTGTTTCAGTTCAAAAACTTATTTAACCAATTTTTTTTTGAGAGAGCCTTGCGGTTTTGTCCTAGGCTCAGAGGATCTTCCTGCCTCAGCTTCCCAAGGAGCTGAGACTGTAGCACATGTCCTCACACCTGGTTCAAACCAATTTCTTACACAGATTTCCTCTGTTAAAACAACTGGTGTGACCATGGCCATGTCTACACTGGCAAATATACCTCCATCCTACGACAACAATTCCACTCTTGAATTCCCACCTGAGAGAACTGAGCACTTACACTCACCAGGAAGCAGGTTAAAAAAAAATGTTCCTGACAGCACAAAACTGCAAATAACCCAAATGCCCATGGCCAGAGCAGCAGATAATTAATATATATCTTATGAGATGGTTCACATCAGTGGAGAGTACAAACCATTGATCCCTCCAGCAATAGCAGCAGTATGGAGTGAAAGCCAGGCGCAAGAGTCCACACTGTGTGATGCCGTTTGCATGAAGTTCAGAGCCAGAGAGTGCAAATCTATGCCAGGAGAGCACCTTCCAAGGAAGCTTTCAGCTGGATTTTTCCTATCTCTTGATCCGGGCAAGGTTTTATTGAGCTAGACGTTACATGTAGGTTGCAATGAATTAGGTAGAAAATTTTAATAAAATGATTCAATGTCAGTCAAAAAATAAAATTAATTAAACTTATCTGGTAATATGTAAAATATGATCAAAATATATAATGAATGTTAAATTTCTGAAAGTTTATTATAGTGGAAGACACCTTGCCATTAATCCTCCTCAGAATACTCCCTTGCGGTTCACACACACCTGTCCTATCACTCTTGCCTCTTTCTGAGCCAGTTCCAAAGTCCTTTATGTCTCTTTATGAGGTTTCAACAAAAGCAGAGCGAGGCTGCTGCCAAGCGCCGCCCAAGAGAAAGGTAGGCTTGCGAGAACATCGTGGCGTGTCCTCATCAATCTCATTCCTCAGATCTGGGACTGCATAACTCTGACTCTTCCCCAAAGGCAAAATGACCATGAAAGCAAAGTATTTTGAATCAATTTGAGCCGTGGTGGCAGCCATAACCGCACAATGAGAGACCCTCACAAAAGAGGACTTCCAGAACTACGCCAGAGAGTGACAAGAAGGTTGTAATAATTGGGTTAAAAATGAGGGGGGTGTTTGGAGAGAAGTAAATGGCAGTGACTCTTATAGTAGTAAAGTTTTAGAATGTAAACATTCATATTTTTCGATCGCATCTTGTATTGTACCGAATGTGTAGATATATTTGTGATGCCGGGAATGGAACCCAGGGCCGTGCACAGGTTAGGCAAGCACTCAGCCCTCGGTCTGTGCGCCTGGCTGTGCCTTGATGAGCCAGGAGGACCCCAGCAGCAGGCATGGAAGGCTCTGGAGGAACCGCCAAGCCTGCCAGAGGCACGGGGCTGCGAGAAACCCTGTGGATTTACCATGCAGAGAAACAGGACAGGGCGGCCTGGCCCAATACCAACTCAGGGGACAGAGAAAACCAGTTCTGTACAGGTCTTCTCCGCAACCTGAAAACACAAGACATTTAGACTAACCCAAGTAAAATAAAACACTATTGATTTGTTCCTGAAACAAAAATAAGAAAAATCTCCCACACTGTTCTGTAGATCTCTCAGTATTCGACATATTTTTTCAACATCAGTTTATGCACTTCTGTATATTGGACAGATTGAAGTATCTAAAAAGGAGTTGTGTGTTTATTCTAAAACCCACTGGCTGCTCCTGGCACTGTGCTGTGTGCTACCTCTTGTCCCCAACTCAGTCTCAAGAGATGGCGCTGTTGACCCCTTTAATAGAGAAGACTCAGTTCCGAGACATAAACTGTCGCCAGGGACCATGCCACAAAGGGTGGAGTGGGCTCTGACTCAGACCGCTTCCTCCCAAAGTTGGGAGCACACGAGAGCTCAGACAAGCCATGCTGAGCACCACCAACAAACCCACTGAGTCTGAGCCCACTAGTGCTGCTTTGAATTTTCCTGGGATTGTGTCACACCGTGTACACCCCCTCATGCGCCGATTTTATGCACACCTTACAGATGGCCATCAGTGGTCTACAGCTGGTCAGCCTCCTGAGTAAATGATGTATTGGGTGAGGTATGATTTTCTGAATGACTTCAAGATAGTTGAAATTAAAATGCAAGTTTTTATGTTTAAAATTAATCTTAAAGTTTCATCATAAACTTTTTACCCCCTTCGCCATCTCTCATTTAGGTTTTCTGTTTGAAGGCATTAACTTTTAATGTCTTGTTCTTGATTTGAGTCTATGACCTTCACTTGTGGGCATACTCGTTGAAGATATCCTGAAGATGTAACTGTGATGGCAAAAATGACGCTTGGAGCCAAACTCCTACTCAAAACTGAGGATTTTTCTAGGGTGGAGAGGAAAGAAGAACAATAGTGATCAACACACTGAAAAATTCACCGAATTTGGTCCTGTATTTTTTTCAGGAAAAGAATTCGTAATTCCTAATTCTTTGCCGTCATTCACTTAACTCATAGAAATAACTGGAATCACAGTAATATTTGTCTTCAATTCCTTAAAAAAATTTCAGGATCAATGAACTGTTGACATCCAGCACCAGGCAAGGAGACCTCAAGGCTTGAGCCTCCACCATCTGCAGAAGGGTGCAGGTAGGAGATGAGGACGGGGAAAGGTGTTCTTACGTGTGGGCATGCTTCGCTCCTCATTATAAACTTTGAGTTGCCCTCTTAAACATAAAAGGAACTCTAGAAATTGAGGTCAAAGATGAGGCTTCCTTGCGGCCAGGCCCAGGTGACACACAGGTCTCCCTGTCTCTTCCCGTGTATGCCCCAGGGATCGGCACCCTCCTATGTTTTTAATGCCAGTGCTACCACCCACTCCATGTCTTGAGAGTCCTTTGCCCAAGCCCTGCACCCTGTGACATCATGCAGCTTCTCAGAGACTTTCATCACCGTCTTACTCAAGAAGCAAGAGAAATAAGTGCAATGGAGATGCGACCACATTTCCTCCAATTCTAGAAGGCTCACTGAGCCATCGCTGCTGAGACGTTATTTACTTAGCAGCAATTCGGTGGAGGCCTGTAGGACAGCAGGAGCCCCGGAAGCTGGCCTTCTACCCTAATGATGGGCAAGGTGAACCCAGTTTTCCTATCTGCCCATTGTCACTCTTCTTCTCAGATCCCGACAACCTCCCCCTACACAGGCTGCACAGACCCCTGCCCTGGATCCTGCAGGAAGACACATTTTGCATATTTTCCTGATGCCATCCTGAGACCATCATATTCCAAATTCTTTCCTATCTCATCCTGGAACACCATTCTAACTGTCCCCTGAGTTGGGTCCATTTGTGAGCATCTGCCTTGCCTGTCATTGTGAGCCCAGTTCTAACCTTCCAGTCTTCCTCGGGTGGCGCTTCTGAGGGACACACCGTGCTAGCTTATAACAGTGAGAGAGAGGGTGCCAGAACGCTCGAAAGACAAATGTGCAGTTTCAAACTAATGAGCTCCAGGTACATTTAATGGATGGAAACTTATTCAAAAGGCTACAGGAAGATGTGCGTTACAGAGTAAATTACCAAACCGTATTTGTCTTAGTGGTGTTCTAGTCGCTTGGGATCTTTATGTATGCCGGGGATTGGTTAGCTGATTCTTGTGCATTTTTGGCAAATGCTGTATCACTGAGCCACACCCCCAGACTGATAGTGATATATTGTCACTTTTTCCTGCAGCGGCAGAAATGGTGGGAAATCTGTAATTTCCACTTTTCAGTAGACACAAAGAGCTAGCGAGTTTCTTCCTTGTAATCAAAGGCCTGATTCTCTCCTAAAAATGGAGGGAAGCCGGGCATGGTGGCTCATGTCTGTGATTCCAACACTTGGGGGGTTGAGGCAGGAGAATCACTGTGAGTTCCAGGCCAGCGTGGGCTACATAGCGAGATGCTTCCTCAAAACAAACAAACAATAAAAAAAAAAAACCAAGGAGAGGGTCCCCAAGAACCATCATAAACCCTAGTAGTTTAGATACCACAGAAAATGTACACTATCAAATTACTTTTTCATATGTAAATACTATCTTTTTCAACAAACTGTAAAATATTTCTACTGGATGCCAATTACTCCTTATAGGATCATATTTTTTTGTATTTTATGGGAAAGAAGGTATACTTAAACCAGGTATTTGACCTTCTATTTTGCCAGATTTCTCCAGTTTTTATCAAAACACAAAAGTTCAGTGGTTGTTTCTAATGATATTGTATGTTTTGAACGACCAAACAGTATTCAACAAATGAGAAATCTCATATCAATTATTAAAATACACTTTTACTTTAATTGTGGCACTTTTAATGTAGCAAAAGGAGGAAAAATTAGAAGATTTCAAGCAAGAGAAGCAAGCACTGCCTCTGTTCTGAAAAGGCTGCGAGGACATCACAGAGGCGCTGTCTGCGGGGGGATGGAGCTGGCACAGGTGAGGGACTGGCCCGAGCCCACGGGCCAAGTCCCACTCACCACTTGGTTCTGTACAGCCCTAGAGCTTCGGGTGGGATTCACTTTTTGGAATGGTCTGGTGGAAAGTTAAAATAATACTTTGTGATATATGAAAATTATGTGAAATTCAAATTTCTGTGTTTATCAATAAGGTTTATTGGAACACAGCCTTCATTCTTTGTTTATGGATCATCAAGCTGTTTCCCTGCTACTTGTGCAGCTGAAGAGCAAGCTGCTAAAAGCCTAGTTATTTACTCTCTGGGGCTTCCCTATAAAAGATTGCCAACTGCTAGAGTATGTGATTTCTGAGGTCCCTTTCAAGTCAAAGGTGCTACAAATTTTACTTCCTTGAGTGAGCAGGATTCTTCCATCAGAGCAGTATAGAGAATGCATTAGCTTGATAACATCATGATAGTAAAAGAACTGTCTCTTTTGGGTTGTCAGCATTTCCCACAGAATAAAAAATAATATTCATTGACTCAAAGAACAGGCATCTAAACTTCCCAGATACTGATAACTTTCTGAAGTAAGCACTTGGCTCTAAAGAGCAGTATTTATGATTTTTAGTAATTGTGTTCTATTAACGGATTTACTTGACCATTTGAAAAAATTACCCAATACAATGGAATTTTTTAAAAAACCAACTCTCCTAGGAATTCACACCATAAAATATTTATTAAAAAGTAAAATGATTTTCCCCTACCTTTGGTTATTAAAAACTTTTGATTATTTTTGTTGGATACCATTTGCAAACAATACTATTCAGTCATGAGCTAGATGACAGATGATAGAATAGGTGATAAAGATATAAATGTGTGAAAGACCATACCTTACAGTGACTTGTTTAATTACAAATCTTGATTTTGCTAGCAATTAGAAATTTACTTGCACATATTTAAACATTTTCTGTAAATAAACAATACACAAATAAACTCACTTGAATTTGGTAATCCAGAACATCGTTAATCAGTAGAGTGCTGCTGAGGCCAGAAAGAGGAAAGAAAGGCCCCCAGGGAGGAAAGGCAGTATCTCTTTGAAATACTTTTCTCCTGACTTAATAGCCACTACTGCCTGAAAAAATGAGCCACTCTGATAATGAGAGTATTAAAAAAGTGATTTACAAAGTGATTCATGCCTGAGGTTTAAATTTCGCCCCACATCTCAGATTATGGCTGAGGAGCTATACTAAGTATCTTTCTAACACGTATCTTTGAATTTTTATAGTTAAGAAAGTATCTTGCCAGATCCAGGTAGAAATACTGGTCTTCATTTATAACTACAGTCATGAACTGTCCTTGGGTCTAAAAACCAAATAGAACAAAATGCCAAGTCACACCACATGGCAAAATTAAAGGTAACTCAGAGAAGTAGCAGGAGATAACTTATGATTTCAATGTAAAACATCAGATGTCACTGTTAAGTCAGAATATTAAGATACCATCAACAGGGAGATGGTTTGGTTACTATACCACCCACTACTTCAAGATTAAAATAATCCCAGAGTCCTGAAATATCCATATTCACTAACTGCACAATTTCTTTCAGTCTCTTTTTAATGTAGAAAATCATTTTGCAATAAGATCTCTACATGAGGTTTTAAAAAAGCACAAAATAGGCCCAAAAGAGCACAAAAATAGACCATATATATATATCTTTTTACAGCAAAACTAAAATGTACCTGTGAAATACTGAGACTGATGACCAATCTCACAGAGTTCGAACGGGTTTCTTCCTATAATAATTGTGTTATTTACATTTTTCCTTCAACACTATATGCTTATTTTTTTAAAAATGGCCCAGGAATAAAAGGAAGTTAACAGGTATTTCCACTCTTGTATAGTAAAAACAGGAAAATAATAATAATGACATAATAAAATCCCTTAATCTATCAGTTTATAAAATTCTGACAACCACACCTCAAGGGCACTTCGGGGCTCCAGCATTTGCCACCTACCCAAAAACAACACAGGCAGTAACTTGGCAGATACTGCTTTGCATCATGAATCAGTGATACACTGAATGAAACAGACCCAGAAATGCTAATTCAGAGATGTTTTCATACAGTTTAGGGGCAAACGAAGCCACCCCAAAGAATCATGCCATGAATACCACCAAGAATGGCAGAACTCCACCTCAGCAAGCCAGCCCGGCGCCCCCCAGTCTCGGGAAGGAATCAGCCGGCGAGCCGGGAGCTATACCGTCACTGCGGGGTACATCTTCTGTTCACTGCTGGTGTGGGGGAAGGCGGGCTGGATCTGCCTGTAGCCGGGCTGCAGGCCATCGATGAACGGAGGCACCGGTGTCATGGGCACAGAGTCGTGCTGCACTGTGTACCCCACGTAAGGAGGATGCAGGTACTGGCCTTGATGCGGCACGATCTGGGTGGCCTGCTGACAGTTCAGCACGGAGAAATTGGTGGGCATGTTGACATACACATTGTTCATGGTCCCCTCGGGCAAGCAACAGTTGGTCTGTGACCTTGTTGGGGGCGCCCGGGCCCCTGAGTTGGCACTGGAGCTGGAACTGGCAGCTGTGCTGGACTGGCGGGAGGACGAGCCCCGGGAAGTGCTGGCGCTGGGGATCATGGGGATGGTCTCCATCAAGCGATTGCCCCCCTGGGTTCGGCTCTGCTGCGGCTCCTGCTTGGGCCGGAGGCATCTGCAACAACAGGCGGCCACGAGGGACCCCAGGATGATAAAGGCGACGAACACAGAGCCCACGATGAGGAATGGCACGTAGATGGGAACTGGAGAGAAGGGCGGAAACACAACATTATGATTTACGCTAAGAATGGAGAAAAACCAAAACGGTGACCAGTAGTGGCAACAGGTGAATGAGCAACACGGAGAGCAGGAAGCGCAGGACCAGGCTGGGCTGGCTCGTTCACGGGAACAGTGCAGAAGATGCGCCAGGCTTTGCTGACTGCTCAAGAAAGGTCTAAGGCCCCTTAGGGCAGGGCTGATCGGCCCTCAGAAGCTAAACTGTTTGTATCTGCCATTACATTCACATTCTGCAATGACAGAGACAAATACAAGAGTTCTGGCAAAATATGGGCTTAATGTGTTAACACTGCTATGGTTCTAACCTTCCTACAGTAGACAGTTACGGGATCGGGAGAGTAACAATGAGTTTAAATTACTTAGATTTTTTTTCTCAGTAAGTCTTTTACATTCCTTGAACATGTCTCTTTTGCCATTTTGAAGCAAGTTCTTTTTTTTTAATGGGCAGATAAATCAGTAATTTAACTCGGAGTCTGAGATGCTACCATTTCCCACAAGAGGATAAGGCATAGGCGATCAAGAAAGGAGGAAAAATAAAAACCCTCCACAAATCCAAAAAGTTGGTATCACAGCAGTTAGGAGTAGAACAGTGGTTTCCCAAGTCTGGGAGAGCAGCAGGCAGGATGAGATAGGAAAGGGTGGGACATGGGGAACGAAGTTACAACTAGCTAGGGGCAACCAGCTCTGGTGTCCCATGGCGCAGCTGGGTGAGTACAGATTAAGAATGTACCCACCATAGAGAAATGACACACGTTTAAGGTAATAGATGTGCTAATTACCCTGCAATGATCATCACTCAGCTGATATGCTCATCAGATCTTCACTTCATAATCCCTAAGTATGTGTAATTACTGTGTCCATCAAAAAATAAACACATAAGCAAAAACTCCCACAAACACACACATATATACATAAATACATAAGCAAAGCCTCTCGCACCCTCTTGCCTAGCCATACGGATGGTTCTCAGGTGGGGCATCCTGCCCTGCGTGGGCACTGAGCAGGGGAAAGTGAAGCAGACACAGAGAAGGGAAGATACACTGAGAACAAGCTTCAGCAGGACACTTGTTCCATGCAGGAGAGGCCTGTGAGAGCCAGGAGCGCGTGCAGAGAAGACCTGGGTGGCTGACAGTGTGGCCGTGCCCAAAGTTGAATGAGCAGAACCACACAGGAAAGTCTGTAGTGCAGAAAGCCATGGTCATCATATTTATTTAGTAAGCAGGGTTTATTCTGAAAAATAAAACCATTAAAATGCAAATATTTTTAATCCTTTTTACTAATGCCAGGAGTGCATTCCGTTTTAAAATTATTTTCTTAGACAGACTTCAGGAGCCACAAGGATGTCACTATAAAGTTTTAGAATATAGACACAGGGCCCTTGGGATAGAGGCAGGCAAGGGGAGCCTGCAGAAAGCCTGCTCCAAAATTCCACCTTATGCTGAGAACCCGTCGTGTTTTCTAGTGTGTTTCGCAGATCCCTGATTTTTTTCTCAGTATTAAAGATGAAACCCAGGCTTTGGACATGCTATGCAAGCACACCACCACTGAGCCACAGTCAGCCCTCTGAGACTATCTGATTGGCAAATCCATGAAGACAGGCCTCCCTGAGTCTTGCTGGCCCAGTGCAGGTGCATGGCCAGGTAGGACGGCATTTCAGGAAGGACGCCCATCCCTTTGAGGTGATGGTCCTCTACAGACTGTGTTCCTGGAGTGTGGGCTTTTAGAATCACAGAGAAATAACACCTAGTCATAAAATGTACTTTAGAGGCACACACTTAACCAAAGACTGACAACAGAAGACCATGGCGAGTTTCACAGCTGAACAGAGCCAGTGCTCGGTACATGGTACCCCCATGGCAGGTAGAACCTGCTACCTCCACAGCACAGCTGACCCCGCAGCACCCCTATCCTCACTGCCTTACTCCTGCAGCTACCCAGGGAAGACTGCAGCCACATAGGCCGGCTTTTTCCTGAACAGCCTATAAATATTTCATTCTCTAAATTAAGATCAGCCCCCAATTTGTAATGAAGAGGAAAACAAGCAATAGTAAGAAGAAATGTTTTACCCCTCACATGATAGCAAAAACTAGTTAACCCCAATCTCAGCCTGCATAATGAGTACAGGGAAGAAATTACTGTTCTCTTTCCAGGATTTTTAATTGGAAGTGTAAATAACTACACAGGAGTAAAGAATGCTGTGCTCCCCTAGGCCCCGCCTCCAGCCCGAAGGCTTAATTAAGCTTGCTGTCCTTCACTTGCAGAAGCACAGTGAAAGGGTTTTTAAGGAAAAGGGTTTAAAAGCAGAATGAAGAAGGTGCCCACGCACCACACAAGCATCCCAAGTGTGCTGCCTGCTGGTTTGCCCAAAGCCGAACGCAACTTTTTAGAGATCATTAGCTAGCCCGACTTAGCAGACACCTTACTGTAGCAGTCTGGGCTTTGGCTGATTTCTCCAGAGGCCACACGCTCTGCAAGGCTGAGTCTGCAGTTTAAGATGGCATGTTCTTGAAAATTACCGAGTTCTCCTCCCTCCAGATTCAAAGCAGCCCGAACAATGGGAGCAGCATTCTAATAAAACGCTTGACTGCAAAGAGAAGGGCACTGAAAAGCGCTGTCTCTTACCAGACCCCAGAGACAGTTCCAGAAACACAGAAACCACGAGGTGCCAGCGCTCAGACAGCGCCAAACCTGGACTCACTGGGCTGGGAAAAAGTCATCTACTTAAGGGCACAGCAGCAGAAAAAAACAAAAAAAAAAAAAGGAGATGCCCCTGTGGGGCAGACTTGAATTTTACCTCTCTCTCTCTCTCCACCCACAACCCCCCCAACACACACACACACACACACACACACACACACTAGCTGCAGCCTCTCCAGCGGATACAGTCTGAGAGGCTACTGAAGACTGGGAGAAGTACAACTTTGCAATTGTTTTCATGAGATTGTTTTCCAACTGTAGCTTTCACACTTAAAAAAAAAAAAATGTGCCATTAAAAGAGTCAAAGCCACAAAGAGCAAGGCTGGGCACAGCTCCGGTGTCACACCTACAGCTAACCTGGGGAGCAGCACAGGACAAAAACCCAGGTATGGCTGAATTCCCAGGGGTCCCATAATGTCCATCACACACTCCCACACTGGAGAGTCCCCCAGGAGCTGCCTGCCTTCTGAGGAACACTCAAAGAAGTGTCCAGGTCAGGCTGCCTCAGGAGAGGGTGTGCACCAGCCACACGTCTGGGGATCCCCAAGAAATGGAGTCCTATGGAGTCACGCAGAGGACCCTAAACGGAAGCAATCTGGGAGCTGTCTGTGGGCCACAAAGCCTTAGGTGTCTGATTTTTCTTTGGAAAATCCAAGCCATGTCACCCTTTAGCGATCAGATGGGGAAACTGAGGCCCAGGGTGGAGAATTGGTACCCTACTTAGCACAAATCAGTGGGTGTGAAAGAATACAGGCTCCGCCTTCTGGCCAGAGGCCCTTTCCTGAACTCTCAGTGGTCCCAATCTCTTTTCCTTCTCCAGCCGCCCAGGTCCGTGCTGACCAAACAAAGCCAACCGTCCTCCTCTTTTGCTCTGCGCCCTGGGTCGCCCTACCTGCCGAGCCATCAGAGCCTTCTTTGTCCGATCGGCCAGGCTCGCTCGCGCCCTGCTGGTGGTCGTTGTCGCAGCCGCCTTGGTCCAAGCGCGCCTCAGCGCTGGAGCAGCAGTAGCGCAACGCGCAGCTGCCGCAGCAGATGGTGGCATCGCCGCCGTCGAAGCGCTCGGGGCACTGGAAGCCGATGCGCCAGACGCCCTGCGCGTCGAGCCAGCCGTGGCAGTACTCACCGCTGGCCCGCGCCCCCGCCGCCAGCACGGCGGCCAGCAGCAGCGGCAGGAGCAAAGCGGCGGTGCGGGAGGGAGCGGGGGGCGAGCGACGTGCGCCCCACATGGCACCACCCTGGGCGCAGGAGCCCAGAAGCTGCAGAACGGTCTCGGCGACCCCCTGTCTCTTCGTTAACTGTCCCTTGCGGCGCTTTCCGCACGGGACTCTCCCGTCTGCCGCGACGTCCGGGAGCCGCAGGCGCCCGGCTGCAGGGTCAGGGACTCCTACGGCATTCTCTTCCCCGGCCAGGCGGCCCTCTTCGCCGTGGGGTTTGCCTGAGCTGTGCAACCTCGGAGGGACCTTTCTCGGGACGTCACAGAGCCGCCGGGGCTGCAGTCCCGCAGTCCTTGGAGCCTTCTCTCGTTCTGGGACCCACCCGGTGCATCCCCACGGGGACGCTCGCCAGAGCCGGTGACCGTTGGGCGCACCGTTGCCAAGTCGGATCCAGGTCGCTGCAGCAGGGGTTCAGCCTCCGGGTCCCGCGCTAACGGGGCGCGTCTCCCCTCCTTTATTCGGCTCCCCAGCGGCAAGGAGCAGCGCGACAGGCGGGCAGCGCGCGCAGGGTTCCGGGCAGCAAGTGCAGCGGCGGTCGGTGTTGAGCCTCCCGGGCTCCCAGCTCGATCCCCATGGCTCCGGCCACGCGCCCGAGCAGCCCCTAGGGTGCAGCAGCGAAGTTCCGCTCCACCTGGCGGGCGGTCACTCCCCCAGCGCACGCCGCCCCGGGAGGTCCGGGGCACGGGCGAGGGTCCCGGGAGCTCGCCGGGCTGGCGGCGACCGCGGCCGCTGCTGCGCGAGTGTCTAGGAGGGAGCCCCGGTGCTCCGTTGCAGTCGGCTCCGCGGTCCCTCGGCGCCGGACGCTCGCCTTCAGCTCGGCGCTGGTGCGCCCTGGGGAGGTGCACACGGCTGGGAGCCTCCCACGGAAGTTCCACTCCTCGGGGCTGTGGGCGCCCGCGCCCGCACCTTCCCCTCGCCCGGTGCCGACCCACCTCTGACTGCGCTCGCCCGGCGCGGCGCTGCGCTCTTATGGGGACCGGCGCCCCGGCGCGCATGCGTGCTGCGAGCCCTCTCCCCGCCCGGGGTCCCCGGAACGCCCGGCCTCGTAGCTCTCCAGGACTCCCGGAGGCGTGGCGTGGGCCGGCAGCCTAGGCGCGAGGGCGCGCGGGGGGAGGATTTCACCAATCCAGGCCTTTCCGGCGCAAGAACAACCCTGCTAACAGAAGCAAACTAAACTAGGTTTGGTTCTGGAAACTTCCCAACGGATTATAAAGGCTTTCCATTTCACAGATGAAGTCGCTCCGCGTCCGCCACCGAAGGCCTGGTGGGGCCCAGGCCCGGGGTCGGGGGAGCTCAGAGGCTGGGGCCACGCGGGCCGCACCTGCGCGGGTGGGCGGGGGCTCCGGCCTCGCGTCCTGACCCACGAGGTCGGTGGGGACATCGCGGACAGCACCCCTGCCTGACCGATGGCTGCCGCCTGAGCTTTCCCTGTGCTCGGTAGCAATGCGATGCCTCCTCCGACTTTCAGCCTCTGTGGCTTCGCCGGACACCTTGGCAGTTCAACTTTGGTGAAGGAGAAATGAATAGCTTTTCTCTGGCGGAAGCCGAAAGGACAGTGCCAGTGCTACTAAAGCAGCCGCGAGTGTTTTTAAAGGAACCAGTGCCCCTTCCCGCGGGGTGAGAGGTGTTGGGTCTGTTTCTTTAGCTCGGAAGGTGGGCCTAGGATGGGGTGAACAGGAAGGCCCCCCTCCAAGCCCATGAGTCACAGCCCCAAGCAGTGTTATTCACGGCAAAGACTGCTTCAGCCAACCTTCCGGAGCTGGGCCTAGTGGCAATGGCAAGAGGCTGGAAATGCGGCTGAAAAACTTCCTGAGACCCTGTCTCAATAAAAAGGGGGAGGGCTGTAGCTCAGTGAAGAGGCGCTGGGTTCAGCCCCTAGTACAAAAAAAAAAAAAAAAAAAAAAAAACCCAAAACCACACACGGTACTTAATGGGAAGTTTCCCACATTATTCTTCCACTCACCTGAGCAAAATCAAAGCACTACTCCAGTAGCCGAGGATGTAGCTCAGTAGTAGAGCAATTACCTGGAACTCAAGGCCCTGGGTTTGATTCTTAGCCCTGCAAAGAGAAAAGCAGCTCTAGCCTGCCTCCACCTCCTTAATAAACGCCTCCTTTTTTTCATTTTAGCTGTCTCCAAGTATTGCAGTTTATTTCCTTGCAGGATTTTTGTTTTGTATTTTTTACTATATAAAATTGTGTATTTTAAGGGCAAGTCTCACCAACTTTTCTTAAGCTACTCAATTAGTAAAATAGCAACATCGATGAGTTATTAATTCTCTAAATACATGCTAAGCGCTGACGGTGCACTGGGGACTTGCCAAGCAAGCCAGTCCTGATGGACATTTCCTTCAGACAGAACCCAAAGTGTTGGCGTAAAACATGAAGATTAGAATTGAATAAGCAAAGACAATAGAAGCGTAATACAGGCGATGAGTGGTGATGGACCGGGCCGATTTAAGTCTGTACTCTAGGGTTCGGGTTGGTGAGAGCCCAGGAAAACCATCAGAGAACTGGTTCTTGGAGGACACTGTGAGGTAACATTTTCTGGGGGCTTCCTGCACCGCGCCAGGAGTCTCTCAGGCGTAGTTTCCTCTAAACCTCACAGCAGCCCGTAATGAAGACGTAACTACTGTCCCCCTTGAGCTGGTGAGCATCCTTCTCCCACCCACATGCACGGGCTGTCAGATTGCCTGGACTGCGCGCACTTCCACCGGACTCCAGGGCTGGCCCACCCCGGCTTGCCACCATGACGCCCGCTGCAGGGAGCCCAGGGCTAACTCCGAACTGTGTACCAGGCAGGGGATGGTTAGGTACCATTTTCCTACAGCAGCATCAGTTGACTTAGATGGCATTCTAAGAGTTCATACTTTAAATACTTTCCTCTAAAAAACTGATACGAGAGATTTTTACTTAATGAAGACCGTGCCTGTTTGAAAGCCCTCTTCCACCACCCACTTGCTTCCGAAGCACTCACAGTTTGTTGTTTTATTTACAGAGAAAGGCCTTGCTGAGCCTTTTCATGCTGGAGTGCACTGGCTGGCCTGGTACCCACTGTGTAAATGCCAGGCTTTCCCCGAAGAGTACAATTTAGTCCATGGTTGGTGATGTTACAAGTGTGGAACTGTGAGCAAACCCTTCCTCTTTTTTATTGTCATGTGTTCTTTATTCCCTAAATGTTGAGAGGCCTGAATAGTTGTCTTCAAGGCTGAAAGTTTCCTCTGTCTCTTCTCTGACTTACTTTATTTTTTCTTTAAGTATCTAATATATCAACCGGGCGTGGTGGTGCATGTCTTTGATCCCAGCACTCGGGAGGCTGAGGTTGGTGAAGCATTGTGAGTTCGATGCCGGCTTGGGCTACAACGCAAGCACAAGGCCAACCTCAGCTACGTAGTGTGACCCTGCCTCAAAAAACCAGGGCCAGGAGTTAGGCTCCATGGCTTAAGCAACTGTCTGGCAGGCGTGAGGTTGTGAGTTCAATCCCCAGTGCCACCAAAAAAAAAAAAAAAAAAATCTAGTATATCATATAGAAAATATATTGTTAATTACTTAATGAGCCTGTCTCTGGGAGGTGCTAATGGGAGATAGTAACATGGTCTAGTTCTGTCCAGAGGAAATAAATGTTCTCACTGTTCTTAACAGACAGCCTAAATGATTTTAGTAGTCTCTTCTGAGAAACTATAGTAGTCATAACATACAGGTCATATAGGTAGTCGCAATAATAATTTATTATATTCTAATCAAAACTAAATGTCAGACAACCTGGCAAACTATATTTAAACTCACAAGAAAGAGTGCCCCCTCTCTTCTAAAAAATAGAATTCTATAGACATTAAAAATACATTTTCAGGTTATTTTGCCTTTCAAGAAGTGCATATAAGATCGAACTGATTTAAAAACAAACTTCTGACACCTTCACTCGTACAGGTTGAAAACCATATATACCTGAAGAAATGATGAGCTATAACTTTGCTAACTGGGGTTGATCCAGATCAGATGGTGGTAATCATATTTCATTTGGCTGTTGATTCTAAAAGTCACACACTCTCTTGTGCTTTTCTGCAAGTTTCAGCAAGACCAGAAGGTTCTTACCATCCGTACCCCCACCTGCAGTCTGTGTAGGGAGAGTGATTTTCACCAGGTTCTTTAATATTGCCCCTTTTTTTGTAGGCAAAAGCAGTATTGAAAATTCATACTTAGTTTATTAAAAGTTATTTTAAGTTCAAGTATCTGTGTTGCCAACTAAGACCTAAAACCCAAACAAATATATTAATGTATGTTCCTTTTATGTTTGTCTCATGGTTGACCCCATCTGAAATAAAACTGATCATAAATTTCTTGGGGGGAAAGTTGTTCTTATTGCTTTAAAAATTTTTATTGTCTTTCATCCTCCTTATTTTTTCTTGTAACTGATGTACTTAATTCCAGAAAAATAATTTCCATATTTTAAATTTTTCTTCTCATCTACCATCAGTTTTAAACATTTGACATAATCCCCTTCCCCCATCCCTACATCTTACCACATTGTTTTACTTAACCCCTATTTTGATATTTACACTGTTGCATTTTCTTTTTGCAAATACAAAGTTAGAAACTAGCATGAGGTCCTGGCTTTGTTTCCCAGCACCACAAAAAGAAAAAGCAAAAATAACCTGGAACTTTTAATATTGCCTTCATATAAAAGAGTGGCATAAACAAAATCAATATATGAGATCAAAAGACTACAGCAAACACAGTACCTGAAAATCATATGTACAGTGAATCCAGTATCCTGAATATGTAAAAATACTTAATAGTTCAACAACAAAAAGGTAACTCAATTATAAATGACTTTAAATAACATTTCTCCAAAGAAGGACCAATAATCACATGAAAAGATATTCACTGTTCACCACGAGTCATTAGGAGAATGCAATAAAAACCCCAGTATTACTGTGGTAATGATACGCATAATAATAGGAAATAATGCTGGCAAGGATGTAGAGAAGTTGGTGTCTTCAACCACAGTCAGCGGGAGTGTGAAACCACTCAGCCACTGTGCAAAAGTTTGTTAGTTCTTCAGAAAGTTAGGCCAGATTACCGTGTGCCCTTACAATTCCTCTCCCTGGTATATTTAAACAAAAGGGTGAAAACATAAGCCTCACTAAAACTGCTACACAAATGTTCATGGTAGTACTGCTCACAACACCCAACAGGTAGAAACAACTAAAATATCTGCCAACTGGTTAATGGATGGACAATGGAATATTACCCAGCCATGAGGCATAAATACTGTACATGGTACCACAAGACCAAATCCTGAAGACACCATACTAAGCAAAAGAAGCCAGACGCAAAAAATATGCATTGTAAGGCTCCAATAATATGAAATGTCTGGAATAGGGAATCCCAAAGAGACAGAATAGGTTAGCAGCTACCAGGCACTGGGAGAAGGAATTGGATCCAGAGATAGCATTGGATCCCATAGCTGAGGACTCAGATCCCACATGCAAATCCATGATCATTTGATAAATGAGCTTAGTTAGAGATTAACAATAACTGATAATAAAATGGAATAATTATGGCAATGTACAGCAAAAAAAAAAAAATTGCCAGCATTGTGACTACTATTAAATTAAATAAGGATTACATGAATGTTAGCCCTGCCTACCATGACAACTGATCCAGCAGCCCAGATGGTTCCTAAGTGACCATCGGCCACGTCGAGCACACAGCCTGGATATCCTGGCCATGGGGGTGATTCGTGTTCTGCACCGGACAGAGCAGGAGAGCATGAAATTTCATCACGCTGCTCAGAAAGGCACGCGATTAAAAACATATGACTTGTTGATTTCTGGAATTTTCCATTTCATATCTTCAGACCACTGTTAACCTCGTGTAACTGAAATGAGGAGAAGCAGGGACCACTGTACAATCTCCCAAACCTTATCCCCACAGACTTACATTTGAACTTAGGAGTGTGAGCTGAGAAAAGTTCTGAGATACCCTAAATTTAATTACAAAGGCCTGGAGGGTAAAGGAAAGAAGATGGGGGAAAGGAACCAGCTACAGGCCCTGAATCACAAAAGATTGTTTTACATTAAACATCTGTTAAAACCTTAACTCAGATTCCATCATGGTCCCCTAGGTGCTACGAGCTCCTTGCTTACAACGCCAAGCAATCCAGAAGCAACAAGTACTTCCTGTAGCTTCCCTGGCTTGTAATTCCGCCCGCTCATCTAAAGCCAGTGCAGGATCAGTGTAAACACCATATGCCTTCCTTCCACAGATGCTCATGATAAAAAGTGCTCTCAACTCCTGGTGGACGTTTTTCCAACTGCTTTCTGGTTAGCATCGATAATGGCTCAGGGAGTCATTTGTTTCAGAAATCTCTGTCTCCAGAGCTTTGGTATGACTGACCAGTGATGTTTTTGAGACTAAATATGGATAGGTAGAAAGGAGACAAGGAAACTGTAATTCTAAGTACGGTATCTCTGCCCTCATTTTACGTCTCCCTTATTCCTTTAAAACCTTGGGTCCAATCCCTGGTCAGCTCTGTGCTCAGGCATGGTCAGCACATACGGAGTGTCTGTATTAAGGTTTGTTAGCCTTAAATACACCTGACCTGTCTCATTCCCCTGCAAGTCTGAGAGTAAAGTAGCCAGCTTGGTGGTGTGGCCTGTAATTCCAGCACTCTAGGGACTGAGGCAGGAGGTTCATGAGCTTGAGCTCACTATGGGCCACTTAGTGACTTAGCAAGCCTCTGCCTCAACAAATAAATTAATTGATTAATTAATTAAGAAGTACGTAATTCAATGCGAAGACCCTGAGTTTAATCCCCAGAACCCTTCCACTCAGAAACAGGAATTTTCTGCACCACTACGGAGATATAAAGTTGCCAGCTTTTACAATGTCCAGTTTCAGACCCCACTGAAGCAACACCTAGAGATCTCCAGTCATCGTACTAAGCTTGTCATCACCTTGCATTCTGGGAAAGGCAGAGCCTCAGAGAGCACGCCACGAGGAGATCAGGTCTCCCACGCAAGAACGGGCATCTCAAAGGGACTGAACTGCCCCTCAGCACATAAGGGTTCCCCAAGGTGTGAAACCAGAACTGAGACGTTGATCCACTGAACCTGACCCACCTGAGCTGGCCAAGGAAATCTGGCCCCGAGCTCTTGTGAAGGGCCAGTCTGAATTTCTTTGTCAGTGTGGGCCCCCGCCAGTCCTCCAGTGCAGGCCTTTCCTAGTCTCTCTACTTTCCTACTCTCTCTCTCAAAGTCTGCCTGTGCCTGCCACTGACAAGTCCTGAAATTCTTTCTCTGTGATGAGAGTCTATGAACTTAATCTGTGGGGTGTGTTGTGGTCCCCACTTCCTGTTTGGGGGTCTCCTCTAGCTCTGGTGACACTTTGCAATAAAAGATAGAAAACGGAACTAGTGATATCCTGAATATTTCCATGGGAAAGTGAAACATGAGCCATCATAGATCTTATGGGTGAAGATGACCCCTGAGAGCCATCACGGCACTCCTCACCATGGTCCTCAGCCACCCAGGACTCAGTCCCCTGCCCGGAGCTGCTTCTCAGAGCCTGATGGCCACCAGGCAGTTGCATTTGAGAAACAGGTGGGGATACTCCACTGGGATTCCCACAATGGACAGACATTTCTGGGTGTAAAAAGCTGGTCCTTACAGTGCAGGAGGAGGTGGAGAAATGTGAAATGTCGTTGTCATGTTGTTTTGCATTCAGGCTGAGAAACTAGATTACTTGAAGACCATATTTGTATTAAAATAATTCAGAAGGCACTTTTGGATCATAGGTTCCTTGGAATTTCTCATTCAGATCATTGTTTTTCTAAGCCCAGGTCATAGAAATTTTTTTTTTTAAGTCCCCTTCATCCAAGGTGTTTAGATTTAATGTAAATAAGAACTTCATTTGTCAAAGCAGCCTCACCAGTCCTCTGGTAAAAGCATAAAAAGATAAAAGGACCTTTGTGCTGCTTACCTTAACAGGAAAAGACCGATGGAATTCACAACACAGCCTCACAGTGGTAGTAATTATCCCTGTCCAAATACGTTAACCTTTCCAAACTAAGCGCCCCCTCCTCCCGTTTTATGGTCTCGACCTTATTTTTTGTACCTTTTGGATTAGTAAAACATTTTCTTTGGCTTTTGCAAGAAGTCAGTCTCTGAGGAAACAATCGAATTAAACTTTATGTTTATCTAAAGAGTCCTTGGATAATAACCTACATTTGCATTTCCTCAAAGTGTCTCCATGGGAGAAATAAAAGGAAAATGTTTCACATTGTGCAGTATTCAAATGAACAGGGAAAGGTTTAAGGAATTCCATATTCTGAAAATGTTAGCATCCAAGTAACACCTTAAGACTTGTTAAGTATTTCACAGCTTTGCCACATCCAGGACCCTTCTTACTTCACATTGTAAACTTTTAGTATCAGCTGTCTGGAGATTCTCCAGCTAACTTCACTATCTCATTAGGGAGGTTTTTGTGTTTTTTTATGTTTCTGTGTTAGAAAAAAATACTTGAATAGACTGACGCTCCGTCAGTTAATAACTGCTATTAAGCATCTGGCGTGTCCTGAGCATTGTGCTAAATTGTTGGGCATCATTACAGTTGCTCTTCTAAGAAGGATGCTATTATGTAAGCTAAAAAAGTTTTGAATTCATCTGCTTTTCTAAAATTTCTTAAGTTAAAATGAAATTCTCCACTTACACAGAACATCATCCAAGTAATTTTAATTCAAGGAATGCCGGTATTCCTTTCCCAGTTTTTATTTCCAATCGGGTGTGTTCTAATGTAACACAATGAGATGCTATGTTTTATAGGGAAATGTAAACAAATCACTAGCACTCATAATTTCTATAACCGATTTCCTTTCTGGTGCACAGCAGTTTGATTTTAGAAAGTATACATAGTTTCAGGTATTTTGTTCCTGGAAGTGGGTCGATTTACTTTGGAAGCATGAGGTCCTGAAGAAAATATTGGAAAACAAAAGCGCATAGAAAGCTTTAAGATGAATATCATTGAGCATAAAGAAAATAAAGCTGGTGGTGGTGGAGGGGGCTTTAACAGTGTTGTGACTGAGTGTGCCTGCAATCCCAGCAGTCCGAGAGGCTAAGGCAGGGGGCATCACAAGTTTGAGCCCAGTCTGAGAAATTTAGGAACTTATCAGGAAAAAAGAACTGGAGATATAGTCCATTGGGAAGGTCCTGGCTTCAATTCCTGGTACCATACACACACACACACACACACACACACACACACACACACACGTGAGGGACTGCGCTGGAGGTAGAGCTTAGTAGTAGAGCGCTTGCTTAACACGCACATCCTTGGCAGGGCAAACAACCAGAAACTACATGAAAGAATTTGCAGCTCTGTGGGTGTGTGTGTGCATGTGCATGTGTGAATATTTTAAAGAGGACTCTTAGCTGCTTATTATCCAGTACAGAGAAGACAGACAGGAAGATGTTGAGCTAAATCACAAAGACGATATTTGAAGAGCACTCTCTGACTAATGCAAATGAAGAAGCAGTAATGCCGAGGACTGCGGAAGCCGTGAAATCCCCTAGTCCCAATGGTCCTAAATAGGATCTGGAAGTGTAGCTTAGGGGAAAAGCACTTCCCTGGCATGTAACACATCCGAGATTTGATCCTTAGCACCACAAACAAAACAAAAATTACTAAATAAGCTCTATCCTTGGAAGGTAGGGGTGAACCATGAGATGTAACCGTCAGGATCCTGGCAGAGCGCTGAGAGCCGCCTGGCTTTGGCCTTTCTACTGGCTGCAGACTGAGGGTGGCACCTAGGAAACCCTTCGACTGCACGATGGGAGAAAAAGCGGCAGAGTGCTGAGTGTCAGCTTCTCGGCTTCTCCAGAACAAAGTGCCAAAGTGCAAAGAGTCTGGAAACAACAGCCCAGAGAGAAATCAAAGGGAGTCCAGGCCACACGAGATCCACAGGGGAACTGAGAGAGAAGAAGAAAACAGCATTCACTGATGCAGCAGAAAAATTCACCACCCCAGGCTGGAGACTGGAGGTGCGGCTGGAGCAGCTGTGCAGCTGCCCCGGGGTCACAGTGCCAGTGTCGGGGAGTGGTATGAGGGAAGGGCTGTCCACTCACAATAGACAGGCAGCAGTTGGACAGCAGACTGGGGGCAACTTGGTTGAGAAGTGACCCAGACTCCGTTCTGGCAAATACCAAAAGCCAGTCCTAGCCCTAACTACAAAGGACTAGAAGCAGCTCCCTGCTGTGTGACTGGGGACACAGCAAGCAAGCAGTCTTGGCTGGTGACGGAACAAGGGCACCCCGCCATGTCCTACCATGTGACCTGCAGTGCAAGCAAGCAAGCAGCCTTGGGAAGGACAGGGGCACCCCCACCTGCCTGGTGAACAGCAGGCAAAGGGCCTTGGCTAGCTGTGGACAAGGGCGCTCCGCTTGCCCTATCACCAGCTCATACCCTACATACTCGGCAGTAATCCTACTACAGACTTGGCGGAGTAAAGATTCTGGCTCTCAGGTATTAACTGGGGAACTAATACCAAACTGGGGGGCACCAGAGGAATTTAAAAAATAATAATTTCTTTTTTCCATTAAAAAAATTTTAGGGGAGTTGTGTAGGTTTTGACTTTTATTGTTAGTTTGTTTTCTCTGTTCTGCCTCTCTCTCTCCTTACCAGGTCTTTCTGTGTTCTCTGATATTTACAGGTGAGTGAACACTATCTCTAATCTTTCTGTTTTGCCTCAAAATTCTTTTGCTTTTTCCTTCATTGTTTCTAACCTGTCCTCTTCTCCAGCTTCCCAAAGTTTGGGTGATCATCCTTAGTTCTTTAGTCCTGCTTCTACTGTATTTCTCTTTAGCTACTGCTCTGTTTTGTCCCCTATTCCTCTTAAATTCCCCTTCCCCACAGGAAAAAAATTCACCCTACCACAGGGAAACCCACCGCATACGAATTCCTGGTCTATGTCGGATATTGTCATATGACTATAGATCTTGCTGCTATGGTTGGAGATACCAAATTAGTGGGTACCAAGGATTATCAGTTTCTCAGCTGTGCTTTACTATATCGTTACTACTAGTTGTACTGCTTGTTGTAATCAGTTGTTCACCCTTGTGTGCTAACACTGTGATAATCTCGTGTCACAATCACCTCCGTAGCCCAGTACCAAAAGATGGGGTGTTGAGACAAATAAGTAGCAACACATCATCCCTGATAAAGTGAGAAGATGGGATCTCAGGACAGACACAGAGACCAATGGCCACACCTAGAAGACATCTCAGAGGAATAGATGTTTCCCAGGGAAGCTTTTGTACCAATGATAAAATTCTCTAACATAAAAAAACCCACAAAACAAATTAAAATGAAAAAATAGAAAATAATAAGATACAGAAGCAAAGTTCCAGACTTCCAGCCTACCAAGGACAAATGCAGAAACAATGAGTTAGAGGAAAGCAGAAGAGAACCATCTGAATTTACTGGAATGATGGTAGAAGAAATAAAAACATATACACATGAGGCTACAGAGGATATTGAAACAGAAATAATCTCACAGGTAAAAAAACAGAAATGATGACCACAGTGAAAGACTTGCTCAAAAATCTAGAGTAGACATAGATTAAAAAATAGAGGAGTATAGAAAAACAATGGAAACCATGAATACCAAACATAGGAAAGAAATAGATTCCATGAAACAGATTCAAGTAGGTGCCAATTAAATTAAAAATTCCATGAAAAGTTTTCAAAACTGTATGAAACAAAATGAAGATAGAATATCAGACCTAGGAGACAGGAGGATGGTTAGCAGTTATGAAAAGAAATATCTCTTAAAAATAGCAAGGGACCATGAAACATCAATTCAACAAATGCAAAAAACAATGTAAGACTGATTGGAGTCGATGAAAATGCAGGAGTCAGCATAAATGGCATAAAAAAAATGTTCAGAGAAGTAATTTGCCGATAACATGACATTCTAATAGAAGACACCAAAAACTCCACCAAAAGACTTCCAGATTTAATAACTAGAGTCAGCCCTATAGCTGAATACAAAGTAAACCCACAAAAATCAGTAGAATTCCTGTACACAAATAACAAGCTCACTGAGAGAGGAAACTTTCACAATAGCATAAAAAAAAATGAAGTACTTAGAAATCAATCTAACGAAGGAAGTAAAAGTTCTCTACATTGAAAACTACAGAGCTTTCAAAAAGAAGATTGAAGGCAATATCAGAAGATGGAAAGATATCCCATGCTCAGTGGTAGGAAGAACCAATATAATAAAAATGGCAATACTCACAAAATTGTTATACAGATTTAATGCAATCTTAATGAAAATACCATTAGCATACCTCCCAGAATGAGAGAAAAATTCCTAAAATTCATTTGGAACCAGAAGAAACCTAGAATATAAAAAAAAAATCTCAGCAACAGAGGTAAAGCAGAGGGCACCACAGTCCTTGACTCAAAATTATATAACAGTGCTACTGTGATTAAAAAAGAATAGCATGGTCCTGGGAAAACAGACCTGAGGACCAATGGAACAGATTGGAAGATGCAGACACAACTCCTAACACACTGAGCCATTTTATCTTTGATAAAGGGGCCAAACACATTTACTGGAAGAAAGATAACCTCTTTAATAAATGATGCTGGAAAAATTGGCTTTCTACATGCCAGGAACTAAAACTACACCCATGTATGCCACCATGCATTAAACTAAAATCGAATTGGATGAAAGATCGATATAGTAAGACAGAAACACTAAATGCTGCTGGAAGAGAGAATAGGTAGAACTCTTAAAGACATAGGGGTAAGCAAAGACTTCCTGGACAAACCCCTGACTGTGCAGGAAATGCTAGAAGGAGCCAACAACTGGGATCTCATCTTATTAAAAAGCTTTTGCACAGCAAAAGAAACCACCAACAGAGTGAAAGACAACTCACAGAGTGGGAAAAAATCTTACCCAGTTGTTCTTCAGATAAAGGACTAATATCTAGAATATAAAAATGATTTTAAAAAATCAGACCCTCCAAATATAAAGACCCAATCCAAAAATGGTCATCTGAAATGAATAGACACTTATCAGAAGAAATACAAATGGCAAAGAAATACATGAAAAATGTTCAACATTACTGATCATCTGAGAGATGCAAATTAAAAGGACACTGAGATTCCAAATCACTCCAGAAAGAATGGCTGTTATCAAGAAATCAGGTGAGCCAGTGGCAGCTGTGCCAGCTGGGGGAGAACCAGGAAGGAAGCCAGATCTCCCAGCCCCATGAGTCAGCTGGCAGGGAGGCAGGGAGAAGAGGGCCCCCCATCCCACTGTAAGCAACCAGCTGATTCAGAGGAACAAAGACTGAGATGATAACAACCAAAGTAAAAAAACAGCTTAATGCTTGTATTGTTTGATTGGCTTTGCAAGGCTGAAGCCAGTAGTCTGAGCAACTATTTAGAAGATAACAATATGCAATATAGTAACTATGGTGAATTCCCTACTGTTTTATTTTCGAAATCCAATATTGGGTTCTCACAGTTGTATTTTGTTTTCTTTTGTTTTATTGTTCTGTTCTATCCCCTTTAAAATAAAAAAAGGAAAAAAAAAGAAATCAACCAATAGCAAATGCTCATGAGGCTGTGGGGTAAAATGACCCCTTCTCCACTGTTGGGGGGAGTATAGACTGCTGCAAGCACTGTGGAAATTGGTGTGGAGATTCCTCAAACAACTAGGACTAGAGGTTCCATTTGACCCACTATTCCCCTACTTGGTATCTTCCCAGAAGAACTAAAAGCATCATATCACAGGGACATATGTGCTCCCATGTTTTTTTTTTTTTTTTTCTTTTTTTGGCACCGGGGATTGAACTCACAGCCTTGCGCCTGCCAGACAGGCATTTAAGCCACTGAGCCAAACTCCCAGCCCTTGTGCTCCCATGTTTATAGCAACACAGTTTATAATAGCAAAATCTTGGAAATAACCCAAATGTCCATCAACTGATGAATGGATAAAAAAGATGTGTTTTTTTTAACACCAGAGAGTACTACTAAGCCATAAAGAAGGATAAACATGAGACATTTATGGCTAAATGGCTGCACCTTAAGGCTATACTTTTAAGTAAAATAAATTGGACACATGTGGAAATTTTGTATTGTCTGTCTGGTGAGAAACTGAAATTGTACTTAAGAACCAAAATGTATAATAGACATTGTGAAATAGGAAATAGTTGGGAAATCGATGGGGAGGGGAGGATGGATGGGAAAAGAAAAAAATGAGAAAAAAGGATAAAATGGAAACAAAGCCTTGTTAAAAGAAAAAAAAAGGAGGCAAATAGAGGTTGAAAAGAGGGGAAGGAGATGGGAAAAAAAGATGAACTAAGATATGTCATGGAAGGCACAAATTCCCTATGATGAATGTGATCATTATGTATATCTAAATTGTACCAATAAACTTGATTGAAAAAAATATATATAACTGTCAGTTGACAGGCCAAGGTCTAGTTAAATGCTTGAGATTCCTTACTAGTGATCCTCAAATGGTATGATACAATAGAAAATCTTTAGGTTCATAATAAAGAAATCAGCAAATATGGCTCATATTTGTTCTCTTGAGGTTGAGTAAACTGGGTGAATACCTCAAATAAATAAAACACTTTAAAACAAGACAAAATTATAGTCCAAATTAAATTTATCAGACAACTGATTCCAGTAGTGCTTTAACCAAAGTTTTAAAATAACATACATTTTCATCCTTTTTGTGGTGCTGGGAATCAAACTCAGGGCCCTGCACATTCTAGGCAAGCACACTCCCATTAAGTGACAGACTTCAGCTCTACCCTTTTTGGTGGAAAAATGAAAAAGTAACTTACTGCCTGGAGGCTACCGGCAACCTGATTGATCTCGTAGAAGTCCTGGTCCGTCTGTAGAAGTCGTACAAGTCTAGCTCCTGTACACTCAAAAGCCATCCAGAGTTAGTTTCAGACTTAGATAATTTACATTTATAGACTAGGTCAAGCAGATTGGACAGTTTAAGTGAACACTGAATGCATAAGAACATAAATATGTTGGGGCCAATAAATGGTCTTATTTATGGAGTGTAGTAAAACCTCTATCTCTCTCCGTGCTTAGAGAATTCTTGCCAAGTGGATTGGATGCAGCAATCATGAGATTGAGTGCTGAAATCACAGGCAAGGCAAAACCAACATTGAACTACCGGGAATCTTAGAAGTACTGTTTTATGTGCACTTGAAGATTCAATATCCCCATGGTACAGAATGGGTAACAGGTGCTAAGAAACAAAATAAATAAATAAATATAATTTTGCTAATAAGCAAAAAAAAAAAAAATCACTTTCATCTTGAACCTATTCATGCTTTTCCAGCATCTGCAGGGAGCTGTCAAACTAAGTTTTGAGGCAACATTTCCATAGGTAGCTTGATAGGAGGAAAAGGACTAAAGGAGACCCTGAAGTAATGGGAGATCCGTAAGCTTGGCACAGCACTCCCCACTGTTTTCTCATTCTGGTGGGTCAGGTGAGTCAGGTGGAGGGTAAAGTTGATGCTCTCATCATGGTTTCCTTAAAGTCCAAGTGTTAGCAGGGTATAGTGGCGCACACCTGTAGTCCCAGCTACTTGAGCATCTGAGGCTGGAGGGTCACAAGCTTGAGGCCAACCTGAGCCATGCATGAAACCCTGCCTCAAAACAGAGGAAGGGTTAAGTCCAAGGGTTGGAATAATTTAGCCTTCTAAATTCTGGGAGCAGGACCCTCTGGTTGTGGAGCATTGTGACGGGCTGGCAGGACAGTGGCTGAGTGGTAAAGAGAAGCAAGCTCACTAAGCCAGGAGATGTTTCCTAAAAGATTCACCTGAGCTGTTCAACGGGTCCTGGCGAGTCGGTGCCACCTCCCTATGGAGATACCATGACACGTTGGCCATGTCTTCAACTCACTGGAGAGTCCACAATTCCTGAGGCATGTCAAATTCTCACACATTTTTAGTTAATGTGAATTGTTTTTAATTTCACAGTCAGCTGTCATTCTCTGCAAACTTCAACTTTCATGGTATTTCCTCCTGAGAATTACATTATGGGTTCTAGTTTTTGCCAGAAGATAAAGTCATGTCATGTCTGATTGTCCAAAACAAATTAGAAAATTTGTTTTTCTATGTTTTTAGTTTTTATTTGCAAGTAATTTCAAACTGAGGGGAAATTTTGCAAAATTAAGAAGAGCATAAAGAACGCCTGTAAAACCCTTTACCAGATTTACCAACTGTTAACATTTGGGGCAATGTATTTTATGTCCATGCAGTGACTCATAAAAACAGATTAACCCCACTCTTTCTGAGTGGGAACTATCTGTCATATAGAGATGTAGACAAAAGCACCAACATTTCTAGTTGTGCATGTTGGGTAGACTAGAACCAAACCCATCCTCTGGCACTACTCATTGATTTATGCATTTTGCCTATTTTCAACAAACTATTAAATCTAAATCACATGCTTGTTAAAACATTACTTGCATAGCCCACTCCTCACAGTTTGGCTAACTTTATACATATTATGAGGTTGAACTTTGGGCTCTAAGTGCTAAATTGAAGAATAAAATACCAGAACTTTTAGTACGGAGGAAAAAAATGTATGAAACGCATAAACTTCCCCAGATTTGCTCGCTTTGACTCTTGCACGCCATCTTCTGGCTAATCTTTGGCAGTGAGCCGGCGAAATCAAACACGTCGATTGTTAAATCAATTGTGTTAACCCAGAGCCTCCTGGCACTACTGTAAATCTAAACAAAGGAAAGGCGCTGGGATGAGGCCAGTGAAAAAGCAATTTACAAGATCAGAAAGACGACCACAGAGTGCAAAGAACATCTCCTGATTCCCTTTGGAACATGGAACTGAGAAGCCAAGATTTCTAGGCTGGGCCGTGGAGCCAGAGAGGCAGAGGAAGTGGAGGTGAGGTTTGCGGGGGCAGGCACCCAGGACAATCACCAAC